>JAGDQP010055757.1:0-13072 GCA_022664845.1 Lepisma saccharinum
AGGCAACAACTTGTAATCATTTTGAAAAAGAAGAAAGATATGACGTTACTGACTGACGGCGCATTTTACAAAGGGAAGTTAACACGTAGGAAACTTCTACGTTGCTTTCGTCAATACACGATGAATGAAGGGTTTTCGAATCGTATAAACCCTAAGTAAGTCTGAAAAAGGAACGATTTAAAATGCTTTTATGTATCAGCTTTCCTTCTAAAATGACGTCAATATCTTCCTCTCTTCTTCAGATTACATTTTCCAAATGAAATTTTCTGGAATTTAAGTCTACTAAGATATTTTAATTCAATTCGGTGTGTTCTCAGCCCTCAAAATTCTACTAGCAGTTTCGAAACACCCTAGGACAATATTCCATAAAATATGGGCGCTAACCTCTTGTGAGTGAGTTTTCTCAGAGTTCTCCCGTTTCTTCCCACTTTCTTCATGCCACCAATATTCCAATCATCATCCACTGGGCATGAGCCCAAGTTATCTAAAGGTCTTAAATAACATCCAATTCAATGAGATATACTTAATGTAGTCAAACCAACGGTGGATACGCAGCTTTACGTTTCCATTCTTCAGCAAACATATGGCTAAATTTCATACCTTCATTAAGTATAAATTGTTTTTGAGCAATTTATAAAGAAATTAAACTGATAGAAAATTGCGCAAGTAGGTAATGTTACAAAACAACAATTTTTGTTCTGTAAACAAACTCTGGATTTTCTGTTTCCTTTGTGTTCGTTTTCATATGTATTACCATAATAAACACATTTGTAATACAAATTGTCAACTTATAATGTGAATTGGGATCCTACGTTCTCTCCTAAAATATCGCGTGTAACATGAAATGAAATAATGTTAAAGTTCTTGACCTATCATGTATCCTCAGTTAGGTTTGGGTTTATATCACTAAGAGCCTATCATCACACAAGGACTAAAAGGTTCATTTTAAGCTTAGATACGATTCGAACCACATAATGCTTGAAAATACTACACTTTATTTCTATTTTAAATAAAACTGATTTTGATTTAAATCATGGATTTAAAAAAATAATTCGATTTAAATCAATCAACCTTGCCTGTGGCCACTTGCGGTACTGATCGTGATCGTGGAAAAGTGATGAAGATGGACCAGGTCCTACATCTGGGTCTCTTGCATGTGTGGGCTACAGTTGGGAGTAGTAACGGAGAACGATTCGTGGGAAATAGTGATCTTATGCCTGGTCAGATTTAAAAATGTGGAAGTGAGAATGTAGGATTTCTTCAATCTTTGTTAGTTTATGATTGAACTGGGTCACTAGAGCCGGTGGGTTGGGATTGATGTTGGAAGAATTAGTGTGCTGAATGGGCTACGATGCACGTTAGATCTGTTTAGTTAGATGGGAAGCCTCGGTTGACCAAAACCTCTTGGTGGCGTTGGTCGTGGATTCAGGCGCTGTTCCCTACGGGCAAGGAAGAATGGAATCGTATTCTTGATGTGGTAAGGATGGGAATTAGAGTAGTGTAAATACTGCATATGGTTGGTAGGTTTTATGTGAACGGAAGCAGTGAGGGTGTTGTTTTCTAAAGTGATGTCCACCTTAAAGAATATGACCCTTTTGTTAGAAATGGACCGAGTAAATTGAACAACACGGAATTCGTTTAGCTGTTCAAGAAACCAGATCATCAGGCTGTCATAAAAACACACGGATCCAAAGTATTGGAGTCAAAGAGTGGGTTTGTAGGATATCATGAATGGGCTTGTGCATGAACAGATTGGCATGAGAAGGTGTGCCTCGGATCTGAGGAAAATGTTTGTTGTTACATGTGAGAACTATGTTGGCCAGATTTAGAAGGAAAGCTGTGGTTGGGATATAAGATTTGGGTCTCTGGTTAAGGAAGAATTCCAGAGCGGTTAAGCTATGGGCACAAGAAATATCCGTGTACAAGGAAATAACATCTATAGTACAAAGAAGTGGTAGGTGTCGCGTAGATGTGGTGATGTACGGATGATTTCTAAGAAGTGGTAGGTGTCGCGTATACATACATATTGACGCAGATCAAGAAACCGCATTGCTTGCCAGGTAAATGTTGCAAACCTCGATTCATTTTTGTTATCTGGAATTTTATATGTATTTGACACCAATATGTTTATTTTTTGGTTGTTTTATTCATTTAATATACTTTAATGTGGAGAAAAGTAATATCGATATTCAAAATTCATCAACCATGCCAGCAAGAGTCGGGATAGCATATCGTTAATGCTGGAATGGAATTCAGCATTAATGAGTGAACTAATCAATGGAATTCAGTTTGTCGAAGTGATGCACAATCAACGATATTGGCTTCCACGAGTAGGCGTTGCTGATTTCCGCACAGCGGGAAAAAGAAAACTTGAAGTCTGCTTCATCTTATTCTGCTAATTGTTAAGTTCGATTATAAATTTTCTGTGAACAACTTAAGTTGTACAGATTTTTTACATGTACATCCTGCATATATGCTACGTGAACCAAAGGATTACTTCCTATCAGGTCTTGACATTTATTTTCGAAAAAGAAAAGGAAAAAACAAAAACAAGAAATGAGTTGTTCCACTGTTTCTTATATTCTAATCGTACATTTTTTAAAGTTTTGATACAAATACTGAACAGGTAATCCAGTAAAAAATAGAATCGTGTGTGTCCAGTTGTTCTTAACAGTCCTCTAAAATCAATAATTTATAGATTCAGAACTCGACACCTAAAATAGCATTTCGTAACAGCTGCATCTATCCTTGTCACTTTCTCCATCACATGTGAAAGTTTCACCATTCCCATCGTATCTTATACCAAAAATATATTTACATCCTCCATGCACTAAGAGAGGTTTAAAAAACTCTATACTAGCACTAGTCTCAACAGAACAGGACATTATCAACAAATACAATCGACTTTTTAATTTAACAGATTCTCTGCAACATCACAATTACACTATTTAACAAATGTTGGAGTTTGAAACCATTATGTAGAAAAGGCTATAACATTTCGTAGGGAAATAAAATATTTAGTTAGTTACTGGTTGCTGATAGAACTCCATCCATGTCACATTTTCTCTTGGTTTTTGTCAGTTAAATACTAGATATCTAAATAACGAACACAAAGGTTTCTCTACTTCGAAGTACTTCAAATGAACAAGTAGAACAAATGATATATTAATATGTTTTTATCTACTACCATCAATGAATTAACAAAAGTGGAAGAGTGAGGACTATGGATGCCGTGCTATTGATAAATTAATTTTAAGAATTCATAGAGACTACTCACTTTTTAAATTTTAAGTTTTTTTTTATGTGAAAAAGAAACAAACAAAAAACTTGCTTATGTTTCTCGTGTAAGATTTGTAATTTCACGTTATGGTTTCATATGAAACAACTGGTTGCCTACGTGTCTTTTTATCAACGATCAACATTCTACTTGTTGCTGAATTTTTCTTTTTTATTACGGTTTTTCTTCTTTTAGTAAAAATTTTAACCAAAAAAGCAATTTTACAAGGTTTGCTAATTATATACTTTTTAAGCGTCGATGAAACAATAGGGGCGGGTGTGCACTAAAACGAGACGTATAAAAGCTTTAAATTTAGAAATGCAATCTCTTAAAGATTAAAACAGTACTATGGTGGAACGAGAATAAAACTGTATAAGTTCAAAAATTAAAAAGAATAAAACTGTATAAGTCCAACAATTAAAAGGCATATTTAATCTTTAATAAATTATTAAATAATTTAAATCATCTTAGATATGTTGGGACCTAACTTGAAACTGCTGGTATTACAATTGCCAAACAGTAAATTTTGAATTTAACTTACGTATGGGCTATAACCAGCTTTTCTTCTAAACATTTATTTAATGAAATGTTACGCTTTTCTCACTACGTTGTTCACTTCTGTCGTCTTGCTGAGTAACACAGACCTCATTCTCTCCTGGGATTAATCACTCATAAGTACAAAGGAGACCACTTAACTGTTGTTAATTGTGAAATGAACATTTACAGTAGGTACAACCAAAGTAAGTTTCTTTTTTTACTCGCTAAGATCTAATTTCCACTAACTCACAACTACTTCAGTGTACACTATAAATATATCGTCACTTTCAAGGCATAAGGGAGTAAGTTATATGGAAATCTAGTACACTTACACCCTTCTGCCTTGGAATGCGACCGTATTAATTTCAATCCCTAGTGCAACTTACTTCTCTCCATTCACGAATTTCAATCTTTAAATTCCCAAAACCTTAAAAAACGAAACGCTTTACAATTTCTCATGTGGGGTCAACACTCATACGGCATACACCTTCTGCAGGCCAATCCAACATAAATGTTGGAGTCCAATACATGTACTACGATCGGGTTTCCAAAACAAATCATTACTCACGAATATTTGTTTATGGACCAGTAGTCCCATTTGTATCCAAGAAGTTACTTCGCTGACTCATTTTAAGATATCAAGCCACATCGCTGAATAACGAAAGCTCTATGATGTATGAAAATTGTCGCATTCATTCAATAAATGTATATTAGAAAACTGAGGACAATGCCAATGTACATTCACGTTATAAAGATAGATTTCATCATCACTTTTTAGTGTCAGTTAATACATGAGCTATTCCAATATTGGCTTACAGACATACGAACAGGCAACTCAGCAAGTAAACAATCATTACAAAATTAATTAGCACCAAGAGAAAATTAATGGATTCTATCACCACTGTGAGAAGGCAAGATATACCATAAAAACAGATTTAATAGATATAAAATACAAACGGGCATTAAAAAACCTACACCAAATGTCATTCTTTTGGTGATGGTGGCCATTCGCACAAATTACAAATTCTCACCAATGGTTTAATACATTGTAATTTACTTAACCGATTACGTCCGTTAGACTGTACCAACTCCAAAGGAACGAAATACTCCTACATATGAAGAGTTTCTAAGAGAACAGTTTCTGCAGTAAATTTTCCCATAGTTATGATCTCTGCTCATTCGGCCATCTTAATTCTATTTTCATACGACAAGGCAGGAAGATACCAATTTGTCATCATGCACTCTACATAATCTATCTAGTAATGGTGTGTTTACAAAAACGGAAATACAACTGTTTTCCAAGCTCTTTACACTATCGAACAATAACAGTATATTAAGTCTTATCTCTGAAAGAACTTCCAAATAATTGTTTCTTTGAAAGATGTACGAAAAGAAAAAAAAACTTAAAGACTATTAATACACAATGACATTTCATGTGATATTTTAAGAGAAAAAGTCCTTTTATCAATTTAAAAAAAAAATGTTTGCACCGAAATGTATGCATATTACCAACAGCAGTGATCTTGATTTCTTTCTGCTAAGAAACTACGCTAAAACTATAATTACGTCTGTGTTTTAAATAAATGGTAAGAAACACAAAAAGTTGCATTCCATGTCGCACACCTACTGGCGTAGCACTTCATCAATATTACTGTTACAATAAATAATTGTAATATAAGAAATACAACCAATGGTGGCAATTGCACTCATATATCCTCGTGACACAAAAATCTCCACAAACCTAAATTAAAGGAATGCATTAATATTAGTTTGTACCATTTTGAATATGCATAAATATTCTTTTTTAAACGACAAATGGAAAGGGAAAAGAGAAACTATAACGAACACCAGCTTCTTAAAAAAAAAATCGCTACAAACTTATTTAGTTTTATTGTGCCGGAACGACAAAAGTATAGAAAAGTTCAGAAATTTATGCAGCGTGCTATATAGTGCCTTGCTACATTACTATACCTCTAACTACTTTCATATCCATTCATAATTATTATTGTGTAAATCAAAATGAAGTTATACTCCAAACTAATTTTAAAAAAAATATCTGAGTTAAGCATGCTTTCTTTCCTGTTTATTCATACGTTTAACTTTTGATTAATACACACAAATATTTATTTCTATTTCGTGTGGTTGTACGTAACTTCACGTTCGTGGAAAAGAAAAAGAAGTTTTCTAATAATGTAACGGTACATAACGAACTCATGAAAAGAAGTCAAGTGCTACACAACCTTTGATAAAAACATTACAGAGATCTTATCATGCACAAACACACGGAATATCCTTTTGTTCCTCCGCTCATTTTCGATCTCCCCCCGCCCCCCTGTAATGAATGGATGAAAATGTATTTAAAATAACAACTAAGCATTTATTTTACGATCGGTGTTTGTTAAGGATTCACGCATCGTTTCAACAATGCCCATTAATGTCGCTGTGTTGTCAAAATGTCACTATTATAAACGCTTTAGCCTTACAATATCAACAAAAAGCTTTCTCACAAATTTCAGTAGCAGTTTTAATTATTCAATTCAATAATTACCTTTATGATACACAAGTCATCATGTACTAGTTAAGCAAAGAATCCACCAACTCGGTGGAACCAATCTGGCAGTAAAATAAAGAAATATATATATATATGTAACTCTAAAACTAAAACAAGACACTAAAACTAGAAACAAATTTTATACAATAACTTAACTTTGATTTCAGGAAAATGGAAATACAGTTCAAAACACTGGATATCCAAGGCAAGGTGGAAGGATTTAGGAGAAAAAAAAAAAAAGAATAAGTCCGTCTTTCAGTACTACCACATCAACGAAAAGATATCTGTTTACTTACCTTATAACCACGTACATAAATATAAATTATATAAAACAATTAATGAAAGTTATTCAGTGTACAACTCCCTAAAATTTGCGTCTAAAACATCTCACTCGATGCACCATTCGGACGAATTTTTTCTTCTTTTGATTGAGGAAATCTCCTAGACGAAAATATGATGATTGCAGTTTTATGAATTATTACTTCACTTTTTTTTGTTTAAAAAAAAAGTCTTGAACACAGGACTCGCATTGGGTCTTCTTGTAAAAAGTTAACACAAGCAGCATAACTTCAATGCTTTTATATAGTTTATCAAGTTTTCACTAAACTGCTGGTGATGACAGTGCGACGTTCTCATTTTCACTTTTTACAAAAAAAAAAATGATTATATAAAATACACGGACAGAAGGGATATGTTGATAATAAGGAAATGATAATCATGAAGAAATGAAAATTTGATGTATGTTATATCTATCTATATATATCTATCTATCAATGACCCCCCCTCAAAACAACACACACAACGAAGACTTACTATGTTCTTTCGAAAATGCAACTTTTACAACTTAAAAAAAAGCCTCTCTTGATAAAGTGGTTCTAAATGTTAATGTTTCATTGCCTTTTGATATATTTGGCATAGATAAGGCTTCCGGTGAGAGAAGAGTTTAATTTAGGATCCTCTGTATCTGATACTGTACACGACGAGAGATCAGAGTCAGCAACTTCTGATAAAAAAATGGTCTGCAAGTTCCACTGTTAGGAGATCACACAACTCATTTTCGATTTCTTGTTCTTCTACCTGGTCCCTAAAAGTAAGTAATTATGCATAATTAATATGATTATAGGTTAAGTATGCTCAGCAACAGATCATTTGTGCAAGATTAAGTTCAAACTCTTGTTATAAACAGTGGTTTTCAACCGCCGGTCCGTAAGACTATTGTACCGGTCCTCGGCAAGTTAATTATTTAGCACTTACTTTGTAGATTACACTATTCAAAATTAAAGTTTACATTTTCTTTCGGAAACAACTAGAATCTGAAGATGTGCTGTCATCTCTGGAATGTGAAACAAACCTCTAACTTACTGGCATTTTTAAGGACCGTGAAAGTTTCTCCATGTAGTTTGCCAGTCCGCGAGTATTAAAAGGTTGAAAACCACTTTTATGTACAACTAAAATAAATCGCAGCATTCAGGCAATTTTGTTAATCATTTTCGATACCCTAACTCATTTTTGTTTCGGTGACAAATATAATCTGCAAAGTATAGAGAAGTCAAACGAAATTTTTCATGACTTTAAGCTTTTACCATTTTACCTAGTATCTACTCTACTCTTTAGATATATCCCTACAAAGTAGCGTCAAATTATACCGGCAGCTCGGCAACAATGTGAGTTGGTGTACGGTGAATCTTTAACAGAAAATGCTTTCTCGCTTAACTCTGGCAAATCAAAGTGTAATGTAAATTTAATGCAAATGGGCTGAGGTATCAATAATTGACAGCATTCTTATCGATATATGCTACTCTGATTCAACCAAATATTATAAAAAATCTATACACAATTATACAGTTTATTTAAGATAGAGATCATACTAATATAATTAGGTATATTAAACTTTATAAAAGAAAATATTAACACTTCTAAAGACATAAACAACTTAAAAACAAGGCTTGAGTTTATAGGTAGATACTTCGGCATGCCCTTTAAGATTTAGTCTTGAATGTCAGAACAAAAAATAGTCACAGCTGCCCTTAACCTCACATACAATCCAATTTGTTACCGGCAATATTTTGTGCTTAATGAATTTTTCTTCTATTATACTGTACATTAAAGTCGGACGCCCTGTACATATTTGAAGGCACCTTCCCGCTGCTATTCTATGGAATACTACGACGAACGCAGAATATTTACTACTTTCTCGCTGTTAGTACAATATGTTTTTTAACGGGATGAATAAAAAATATAAATTAATTCATACACACACGATTTAATTCGATGTACGTAAGTGAACGAGTCTTAAAATCAATAGGACACCTGTAAATTTGTCTTCTGAGAATGAATTATCTTAGAGATCTGCTTCGATTAATTTTAAATTTGAATTTATATTATGGTTTTGGACATACAAGACTCAGGCTAGAAAGCGGAAAGGAGTTGCCCAGGGCTTAATTTGAAGGTATCATCCCGGCATTTGCCTAATGTGACTGATAAATCCTCAGTCACGATGGTCGACTGCTGGGATTGAACCCCGAATTCGAACCCAGCGCTCTACCACTGAGGTACGGCCGCTTGGTCGATTAATTTTAAACTAAACAAGTGATTGCCTGTTCGGTAGAATGAATACTTACTATAAACAGGGTCTACGCTGAAATTGTTGCGTCTGAAAGCATTAGTATTTGTTTTCCTCAGTGTAACATAAATTCGCGTTTTAAGTCATTTCGTTATTGTCGCGTTATGAACATACCAATTTTTTTGCTACAAACATCGAGGACATATCAAGGAAACAAATATCGCTAACTTTGAACGCATTTCTTTTATTGTTTAATAACGAAAAACACAGGACTCGACCTATTACTAGCGTAAGCATGAATAATCCAGAATGTGTTGCCTTCTAGCTCAACTTAAGTGTATTTAAGTTAGTTATACATTAGTATTTGTAAACGCTTGCGAAAGTAAACACACCATAACTCTTGAATAAGGGTGTAAGTTATTCATAAAATACATATTTCACGAATAATAACAGTCTTTCCACTTTGGAAATTTTCAACTAACTTTCAAAAACATATTCCGCTTCTTGAAAATTAATACAAATAAAATCTATTTCGTTCATTGTATGTCACAAAACAACGACTATAGGCTCAGGCACATATGAACACTGTCCTTTCACTACAGACACAGCAAGAACTAACGCAGTGTTGTCTGTTTTATTAGGCAATGTTTTCTGTAACTACACAGTCTATTTCAGCCTTTCCCATTTATTATAGATCTGAGAGTACAAGGAAAGAAGGAACTGAAAATACAACACGTAGATCTCCTGAAAACAATACTATAACTAAGCAGTAAAATTAACTCATATATCCAGTTATTACTCTTACATAGTATAAAGACGCTCCTGCTTCGAGGGGCACAAAGCACACAAATGAGAAGAAATTTAAAATTATGATAGTAGGAAATCACAACTACGCTTATTACCTAAATCCATACTTACACTATCATCTGATTCCTGAGAGCTGGCTATTCGAGCAGATTTCCTTTGACTCGAATCACTTTCCACCTTTGATTTTTTTTTCTCTTCCTTTTCTGCTACCTTCTTTGCTTCTTTCTCTGTAACTTTTTTGTTACTGGGTTCCTTTGTTACCTCCTTCTGAACTTTCTTGCTTTCTTTTTGAGGGTCTTTGGTAGTACCTTTCGAACTGTCTCTCTTCTCCTTTTTCTCTTTCTTTTCATCTTGTGTTTCTTTCTGCACTTCCTTTTTCGCATTCTGGACTTCCTTTTTCGCATTCTGGACTTCCTTTTTCGTATTCTGAACTTCCTTTTTCGTATTCTGAACTTCCTTTTTCGTATTCTGAACTTCCTTTTTCGTATTCTGAACTTCCTTCTTCGTATCTTTTACATTGTCTTCTTTACTGGTTTTCTGATTTTCCTTTTTACTTTTTCCTTTAGCTGTGTCCTTCTTATTTTCTTTTTCCACCGTTTCCTCTTCCACCTGATTATTCTTCCTCCTGAAATTATTATGGAAATACAATATTATTATATCTACAAAAATTAAATAATAATAATAATATGCTTGTCTACATTTTACATCTAATATGGCTCAAGAAAATGGAATATCAGAAGGGAAACGTATACAGAGAAATGAAACCTACAAAAGTTCCGTTCGGTGCCAAACCGCTTTCCTGCCAACTATTTATCATAATCTTCCGCATTCTTCAATGTCAAACCGAAACAAAATGTATCGGGTTGACCTTCTATGCGCCAGAACCTACACTATATATACAAAAGCAGTAAAATAATGCGTAAAAATACGAGACATATTACACTGGAAGGATAAATCATTATAAGACAAAATATCCTAGTACGAGGTGCATACGGAAGTTCGTACCGTTTTGCTATGGATTTCTTTTTTATAACAACTGTACAAAATTTCAAGCTTCCAACCTTTGTTACTAGGCGTGTTTTTGAAGAAACTGGTGAAATTTCTTGGGTGGAGGGGAAAGAAGTGTTTCCACTGTTTGGACTCTCTTTTTACTTCAGGACTGATGTGGAGAATAAAGGTATCATCTTTGTGATCTCAGACTTTCAATATTTGACTATTGGTGGCGCAGTTTCTTGTCACAAGACGGCTGAAAATTGTCACTCAGCTGTCGAGATACCCAACGTGAACTGACGCTGGTCAACTTCAAGTGTTCTGTCAAAATATTTTTGGACCATGTCATTAAAGAATCTTGTACAACAGCAGCTATCCTCATCAGTTTTACTTCTGTCCTCCATAACATGGGCCTCAACAGTGCTGTTCTTTACGGTGGTGGCAACAATGTGGAATCCAGACTTTAGTAAACCTTCAGCTGATCGCTGTCTGCCAGTAAATTCACGAACTCACTTCGATAATATAAAGATAAAATGAATTTTATGGGCGGTAACAGCACTATGGCTTACGCCCGTCCCTATACGGGAAAGACCCTTATCTTGGTCATGTCAAAACTTGGCTGTTTATTAAAATAATAAAGAAGAATATATAAAAGATGAAGATGTAAAAGGTCTTCACACTCAACCTACTGGTGTAAATGGCCAGTATAACGAGGAAGCCTGTAAATGGGTCATCACAAGATAAAACAAAAATACACTATAAAACTTAACAGCTAAGGGGCATAATCATATAAAATAAACGGAAATCATAAAACTCTGCTAAGCAAAGTATAATGATTACCGTTTAAGTTTATATCTCGGTTTCCCTTTCCTTCCCACGAGATTAAAATCCATATCTATCAGGTGGTCCTCAACCATGTCGGAGGACAAAGATGAACTTGGTTGATGGATAGTATGTGCAGACTCTTCCTGAGCTAATTGTGCAGCCAAAACGTTCGTCAAAGTCTTAATGCTTGTAGCGAGAGGCGAAGTTTGAGCTAATTTGGAGACTTTATAGGGACTAAAAGTAGTCTTAACCCGTGGAGTTCTAGAACTCTGCACAGGTGGTTTTTGTCCCTGATTCTGTGTCGGCATATAGTGTAGGAAGTCTCTGTCCGAGGGTCTACATGCACATCAGACTCGGTTTGAGTTGATACATTTGTTTACCACATTTGTGGACTGTCTACGTCAGTCACATATCGGAGTCATGACTCCCTCGGTGAACACTTCTCCGCGGACACGAAAGGTGAAGGTAGCAACCAAAACCT
Organism: Lepisma saccharinum; assembly: GCA_022664845.1. Lineage (NCBI taxonomy): Eukaryota > Metazoa > Arthropoda > Insecta > Zygentoma > Lepismatidae > Lepisma > Lepisma saccharinum. The sequence continues at coordinate 12,032 of JAGDQP010055757.1, forward strand.
ATGTATATACCATACCGGCATTCGCCTTATGAAACTAACGAAACCCTCTAAAACCTCAGTCGGTTACAGTCAGCCGTAATTCGCCTGGTGCTTTTAAGAGTATCAAGGGAAAACCTTAATATGCATGGTCGGCCCCACAACTCGTTCTCAAAACGTACCGATGCCATGAACACATTTCAGTTGAATATTTAGTGGTCAAACAACGAAACCTGCAGATTCCCAATGCCAACCTCGTTAGCCGTGTGGGCTAGGGCGTTTGGCCGCGGGTTCGAATCGCACCTGGGGCATGGATGTTTGTGGATTTTAAAAGCATTGAATTGATTCAGTAGTGAAGGGAGATATTAAAATGGCACAAATAAAGTAAAGTTTATTCAAATTTATGCGGTTTCCCAAATGTCAAGAATAATTTTAAGAGGAACCGAATGCTGGTCTGTGGATCCGGATAACCGAAACTGGATTATTTGGCCATCCCTACACCATACAGTACTATTACGTTGCCTATACTGCAGACTCATGATTGATTCCATCGATATATCTTTCTGATACACTGACATGAAATTCCCAGCTATTTGCAATGAACGTAGAGGCAGTACTTTCAAACGAATCAATATCCTGGCTTGTAGACCCTCAAAAATATGGATGTACCTACGAAGCAAATATTGAAAACATCTAAACAAACTAGAATTTGCTGTTCTTGGAGGTAGATGACAAGATGGTCATATAGAACAGTGTACTCTCAACCTTTTTTGCCCGCGTACCCCTGGAAACACTCTTCCACCCAATTTTGTACCCCCAAAGAGTTGGTACTGCATAATTTATTATACATAATTACATTCAAATTAAATTAAATTCGAAGTATAATTATTTAATACTTTACTTTGGATTTATTTTAATTTTAAATCGCCAATTTTATCTAAACGACAGAATGAAGCTATTAAAATTAAATAATTAAAGGGACAAAGAGAGACATATTAAGGTGAAAAAAAATAAAATAACTAAATTATTAATTAATGTAATGTTGAGCTGCTAATGAGATAATTG
>JAGDQP010055758.1:2479-13072 GCA_022664845.1 Lepisma saccharinum
CCAGTTAATAGATTTATTCCTTAATATTTGCCGACATTGAAGTCTATTTTCCAAAACTTACTTTCAATCTTCCTGCATCTATTCATGTACTAATTTTATGAGTTGGTTCCTTTCTGTATAACTATAGACGTGCAATTGTTAGTGACAGTGTGTTGATATATTCAGACGATCAATTTCGCAATGTGTTGATACAATTATCAGTACAGAATTGGACTTTGGCCATTGTCTGTTAGATAATTTTCCGATGAACAGTTTGACGATGTGTTGGTAAATAATTCAATTTGTGAAATTGAATAATTTTTTTTGCGAGGAGCATAATTGTCGAGGGGGGAAATTTCTGTGTCATATTGACGGTGGAAGTTTACAAGTTAGAGTTAATTTTCTATAAAAGCAATATGGATGAACATTACCTGATAACTACTTCATTGTCTGCGATAATTGAGTGATTATGGACTAAGTCGCACAGTTTCTCCAAGTAAACCATGTAAAATCACCATTCATTAGTTATAGAAATCCACTTTCGTTTATTAACCATCCATGAAGGTTTAATATCACATTAATTTTAGGTGAAAACCTGGGGGTAAATTATTATTAACGTCATCTCTCCTCCTAGACGCTGATTTGTTTTCTAAATGCTTTCTATTAGTGGCATAATTTTAACAAACGTAAACAGAAAATAATTACAAAATTGAAAATATTCAGTCCGGCCCTCTTTTGGCCACATATTTTTTTTCTCAGTAGTGTTATTCTGTATTCGTTAGTAACTGTTTCTTCTGTTAAAATTCCTTCCAGAGACTTTCCACAAGGAGGACGATTTTTGCCAGTAGAAATCTGATATGTAGTAGTAACTCTGTACGAAAAATTTGCTGTGTAATATTTCTTTCCAGGTCACAGCAATTTTTCTTATTTCAACACCTACACTAAATAGCATATAACGAGCCATAGATGTCTTCGTAATTCTCCAATGTTTCTTAGGAGCTTTTAAATTCTCCAATAGGTGACTCCGACCTCAATAATTAATTTTCGTAAAGGTCCTGGTAGATCCAAACTAGATTACTAGGTCAACAGCTCACGTATTAGTGTATCTCAATTAACATGAACTGCTGAAACAACAGAATTTGAATTTCTTATATTTTTAAGTAATATAACGTATTGATCTCAGAGACACCTATCGGTAGATTTAAGAACTTGCTAGAAGAAATTCAGAAATTGATAGACAGTTTCTTTTTAAAAAAATACAAGCAATGCCTCCGTGACTGTACAGTACACATTGAATTGTGTATGCATTTATAAAACTTTTGTATATTTTCAAAAGAACTGAAAATAGGATTTCTTTTAAAAATTCAAAATAGTCTACCTAGACAAAATCCCGCCTCCCTGAAACAAAAGACTAATTTCACGTTATCTTTTTACTCGATTCAAAGTAGATTATTTAAAAGCATTTGTTTTTACTTTGAACCTATTCAAATTGTCAAAACAGTGAAAAATGTTATATTTACAAATATTAAAAACTTATATTTATGTAAAGCACTGGTTTTCAACCGCCGGTCCGCGGACCGGTGCTGGTTTTCGAACAATGCATATTTTTAATTATTTAACACTCATTTTATAGATTTTGACAGTCCAAAAATTGAGATTAAAGTTAAAATTTTCTTTCCAAAACAACTTCTTCTTTCTTTCCGTCTTTTCCCACCTACGTGGGGTCGACGTTTCTGATGAGTTTTCGCCACAAAGCCCTGTCCTGAACTTCTTTCCCTGACAGATCTTTCACCCCGAGATCCTTCTTAACCCTATCCATCCATTTCTTCCTTGGCCTCCGTTACCTCTCTTGCCCTCCACTTTCATTGCTATCACTCGTCTGACTACATAGTCATTTGTTCTCCTCAGTACTTGTCCATACCATTGCAGTCTTCTTTCTTGTATCTTCTTAGATATCTCTACAACTTTGGTTGTATATCTTACACTCACATTTCTCACTCTGTCTCTTCTTGGTCTCTTCCAAAACAACTAGGATCTGAAAATGTGCTGGAACCATTTGAATGTCAAATAAATCTCTCACTCAGTGGTCTCTTCCCGGTGAAAGATTTTCTCTATAGTTTGCTGGTCCGTGAGTATAAAACGTTAAAACCACTGATGTAAAGTATTAAAAATAGTTTGTTTTTTACCCTGAAAACTGGGAAACTTTTTATGATAAGAGTAAAGACGAATAGCTAAAATGTATGGCTATTGTATTTCAATTGGTGATGGCCATAGTTAGTCAAAGAAGTTGGTCCAGAAAACTGAATTAGGAATGAAATCCTGCTTGTGAAAAAACGTTCAATGTATTGAGATAAATTGACGTTTAGTAGAGTGCTCAGTTAAGTATTAAACTGTTATGATTTTTTCGAGTGTTTTTCTACGCTTAATGTCATAACTGGCAGGAAATGGAGAAAAAAAAACCTCTTTGGTTTGGAAATGATATATTAATAAGTAATATCTCTTGCTACCATTTTTAGAGGCAGATGAATTTCGAAATAGTCAATAAGATCTTGAAAAGTTTTCGTTTCATGTAAACAAGCAAACGTATAGATCAGAGATATCCTGGTATTAATTGATTTAGTTTGTACTAAAATTTGAAAGCAAATTCCATTCGCTTCTTTCATAGAAATTGTACATGAAATTCCTTCCATCTAGGGAGCAGAAACAGACTCTGTAAAACACGAAGTAACGTGTTCTTTTGAATTCTTTTTGTCATTCTCTTTTTAGCGCATCAGATGAGTGCTTGTAGAGAGATTCGTCGCTCATTTATTCTCGTTTCAGCCACCTGATGCTCACTATCTGAGAGGAGTTCTTTGTAGGATAAAAGGATACCATAAAAGAGACGTTGACCTGGTAAAGTATGCAGTTCTCGAAGCTGCATCGTATTGCAAGGAAAAATAAAAGAAAATAGGCTTACGTGGAAATGTATTTTGTTTCAGAAACTATTTTGAAATAGGATATTTTAAGCAAAATGACAATTCAAAACAAAACACTCCTGGTTTTTAGACGTGCTCAATTTACATGTATGTGTACTTAAATAGCTACTAGAATAAAAAATTATATTATTATGGTTATATTTATTTATGTATGTGTGTATGCTTACAGCTTTTATAGTTTACATTATTAGACAAATGTCCAGTCATTTTTGTAACTAACATTTATTTCAACAACTTACATTCCAACTCGATTGGAGTGGTCCACAAGGCAATGGGAAAAAATTCTTTGTAGATTTTTCACAAAGAAGCATTTTCCTCATTGGACAGAACTTGTGAAATTTCAACCTCGTTTTAAACAATTTATTTGTATTTTTAATACATACCCTCTTGACAGTTTAAAGGGTTCTGATCAGATCCTCCAACTTGTGGATATCACCTGTCCTAAATTCTAGAACACACACACCCAAACTTTACAATTTTTATGATTAAAATACAATATCCTGCAAATCTCTGCTTAACTTTCCGTCCCCTGAAGCTGAAACTCCTGGGAGATTCCCTGGAAAGTTTATTCATGGAGTAGAGTGTCAGTCAGTGCTAAACATTCCAAGCACGAAACATTCAAAATTATATCTAAAACGGTAGTTACTTCTGCTTCACCGTCGGACCGTCCCATGGATATTCTGAAAGTAGCCCTGTTTGATAATGCGATATCGAACTTTTCGAAATGAGAATACTGAATTTATTTCTGGTGATATACCAAGTTTATTCTGGGAATATATTTTGTGGAAATATTTATCAGAATATTCTAAAGATTTTCAGAAAAATACAATTTTGAATTTTAAATCTTTAGAAACATGTACGAAACCTTGATGAATTCAAAATAGTTTGTATTATTCTACGCACAATGAAGATCTAAGTTAAATATTTGACAAATATCTGGTAGTATATAGTTTCTGGCAGGACGTACTACGTGGGCCGGATATTGTTTCTGGCAGGACCTGTTGCAAAAGCTCTTGGTCATGAATTTTCAGAAACTAAATTATGTCTAACTTCAGCAAGCGATCGAAGTTGAAAGATATAACAGGAGAAAAGAAGTGTTCTTTGATGGGAACGGTACTTACTACACTGAGATGAAAAAATGTTGCTAGACATTGTAAATGGAAATGCCATTGAAAAGCTTTTGGTAATAACAATAAAGAGAGTATGAAGCAAAGGTTTGTTGAAGTAATTGAATGGGTGAGATTAAGAAGGAAAGGATTCCAAAATTTGGCCAAATTACACTGAGATAGCCATTTTATTTCTGAAATGAGGACGCATCTATTGCTGCGAAGAAAGACCACAATAATTACAGTTCGCATGTATTGATGGACCACTGACAGTTTTGACCGAGACGAAGAAGGAAAAGATTCCTGGAATCTTCCCCTTTTTAATTTAATCTCTGTGGTGTTTGGTTCTCCCTGGCAGTAACAGAACGTTCTGCTAATTGTTCTTGTTTTTGGTACAGCGTGATGGTTTATGTGCTGCACACGTGCTATGAAGGCATAGCTAAAACAAGGCCCAGATGAAGTATAAACCTTTCTAAATAACTACCGTCTATTGCCAACAGCATCTCTTCAGACGTCTAAGAGCGAGATCTATTCAGTACAAATCGGAAGAGGACATTCCAGGACAAATCGGAAACCATATTTTAATCTATTTTGTTTGCCTTTGATCATGAACAGCAGGTCTAGACTGGTACTGGTTTATTTTCTCGAATTCGTGGTTACAGCTTTCTTCATTGCGATCGCGACTTTGGTGTATGAAGTGAGTTGTTCATCGCTTTGTTCTATCTATTCTCCTCATTAATATAATTAACTCATACGTAATGGTAAGAAGAAACAATCAGTACTTGAGGTAAAGCATGTAAAAACTGAACAACTAGTCAGCCTAAGCAGTTGTGAGCTACAGGTTTAAATGAAAAGAACTTCCAACTTATTAAGTACAAACAGAGACAAGAAGCATTGTGTGACTGTACATGATTTTATTTATGGAATTTAGAATAAGGTGCTTAAACTGTACAAGAATGGTACTGTTACTGTTCCTACTTTTCGAGGGTATGACGAAAAATTCTGCGTCAAGAGGGAAAAATTTGGCGATGTAGCTTAAATGATTCAGAATATCTTTTATGACTTCCAATTATTGATGTAAGGTGGAAAATTTTCCGTTCTAAACAATTTTCCATTTCGGAAACTTTTTTTCATTATATTTTTCCGGAAAATTTTCCGTTCTAAACAAATTTCCACTTTCAAGTATAAACTCCACATTAGACTATAAAATTGATTGAATCCATGTATAGGAATATTAAATAACAGCAAATTATAATTTTCCATTAACAACTTTTCATAATTGAAACCAATGAGCTACGACAAAGCCGGTGTGCTATCCACTGCACATACGGGAGCTCAAATATTTCATACTTGATAATTAAACATTTACATGGTGTTTCTGTATGCTAAGCAGGGAAAATACATGAGTCTTAATTTTCATTTAATGAAAAAAGTGCATTAAAATTCCTTATAAAGAAGATTTTAACAGAATGTAAGAAGTTCTGCACTGATTTAATGGTATTGAACAGTCACAAATTTTCGATAAAGTTGAAACTATATGAATATGATTAAAATATCCTAGATAATCGGATCGTATTCCTTACGTCATGAAAAACATTGCTCTGTTCGTTTACTAGTTTCATTGCGCAAAGGTATTGTCTTCCACTTTCGCAGACTCTTACAATCACACCCTCTACCTATGTAGAAAAATAAACAGGAACAATACAATCTGATAAGTTAAAAAAGTCCTTTCTGCTCTAGATTTGTGCGCAGTTCTATGTATTATTCTTTTACTACACTCTGTGGTGAAGGGAAAATTCGGAGAAAGTACATTAAGTGTTTCTAAAATATTTTCCAGAGATACCGAATGGTTAGCTTTTTTCATTTTATGAAACTACAGTATTTTTCCCTATATCTAGGTACAACAACAATGTAGGAACAAGTGCAAAAACTCTCCATAAAACGGAAACATACACTCAGGTGTATGTCTGATGAGGATCTTTGCTAGAAGGTCGAAACGTTACGTGTAATTTAGTTTTTACGAAAAGTATAGTCTTGTTCAGCAGTTCAGTGTTTTATTTTTATACACAGAAAAATAGAGGAAAACTAACTTTGTTGTTTTTATGTATTTTTTCTACGTACATATTATACGCCTTGTGTATACTGTCATATTTATCATTTTTCATCCCTCGTTTTACATTGAGTTTAAAATTGAATATATTCCATCAACTTTTGATGCATATATGTGCATAACGACAAGAAATATTCACAAATAACAGTCTCCGTAATGTTTATTGGGTCTTTCGGGATAAATTTGTAATTATAGTTTTCTTTTTACCATTAGTTTAATGGCAAATCAGTTTTTGCAGTTTACCAAAACTAAAGTCAGGTGGAAACTTCCCCTTCTTCATCTCACCCATTCAATTGCAAAATGGACTCTTGAGCTCACAAATCAAGAAACTCGTATTTAAAACAGTAGTCGGTAATCTAGAGTTTATAATACGTAAATGCATACGTTAGTGAGGATTCTCAGTAGAAAGAGTTAAACCTGTTTATCTCTGCAATGACGATTCAAGGTAACCGACCGTACCCACTCGATCACAGAAGCTGGGTTATCCATTCGTCTTTCTTCCTCTCTTATTCTTACTCTTTCTTAATTTATTCATTTCATTTTCTAATTCTCTATCTTTTTCTTTCTGTTCGGAAGAAAAGAGAATAGTTAAAATGGCTTTTTCTTTGATTCTTTGTTTCTTTCTTTCTGTTTGTCTTTTTTAAATCTTTATATCTTTCTCTCTTTCATTCTTTCATCTTGCCTGGATTTTACTTTCTGTCTCTTATTCTTTCTTTCTGTCTCTCATTCTTCCTTTTTTCCTTTCTCTCTCTCTCTCTCTTCCTCTATTTCAACGTTTTTATCCGTGTTTTTCTTTCGCTGTCTCTGTCTGTGTATCTCTCTTTTTCTTTCTTTATGTGTTTTTTCTGTCTTTCTTTCTGTTCGTCTGCGTTTATTTCTTTCTATCTGTCTTTCTTTATATCTCTCTTTCTGTCTGTATTTTTTCTTTCTCTCTGTTTTTCCTTTTTCTTTCTTTCTTTGTTTCTTTCTTTCTCTGTCTCTGTCTGTTTCTCTCTATGATTCCCTATTTCAATGTTTTTATCCGTGTGTCTTTCTTGTGCTCCTTCTCTCCCTTCTACAACATTTTTATCTGCGTGGCTCACTGTCCTTTACTAGCGAATGCAGTATTGATTTGAAGCTTCCTTTGACAAACTACTTTGAAAGACAAGAGAAAACGATTTCGTTACACGACGAGCGCTTTGGCAACTAAATGACCATTCCTGATCCTTTCTATGTACGAAATGTTACGAGCGCTATCGTACTTCAGTAAGTAAATGCTCAGTACACTGCCGAGATGTTGCGTCCATTTGGATGTAGAGGTTTATTTCCTTTCTTTTTGAGAGAGTAAATATCACAACATGCATGAGACCAGTTTATAGAGTTCGTAGAAAATACTGAATCTTCATAACTTGCATTTATATCGATGATTACAGAAATGAAAAAAGAAGAATACAAAATACTAGCTGATATGCCCGCCCATTGGTACAGGGACAAAGTGAGACATAAAAAGTTCGCTGGAGAATGTAGTAATACACTGCCTATCTGTGGTCAAGTGGAAAAGGTATACAAAATTTTGTGCACATACAGACAGCTAGACACACACAGACAGATGGAAAAACAGAATAGTCGAGTCGAGATAGTTTTTTTTTTGGAATTAATTCAAACAAAAATAATTCTTCGTTCCAGTTCATGTGGATACCCCCCTAGTTTAACACAATAAAAATCTACATTCTGACCTTCGCGTCATCGGCCACCATTTTGGAAAAATAGCGTTCATACGATGTCCTAAAGACAGTTAGTCATTCGACATTTACGCGAAAATGGTGCAAGATACGAAAAAAAAACTGGATTGGACATAAATTTAAAAACACAAAATTTTACACAATTTTGGTCCCCTTCAATTTTATTTTTACACGACCCATCCTTTGGCTACAATTGGCACGTAATTTTAAATTTCCTTCTATAGGATCTTGTTTTGTCGTGAACAATAATTATTCAGGAAATAGCTCCATCTATGAATGATTTTTATGTAGACTTGTAAACTACATACTTTTCATAAAAAATAACCTCGAAAGCATACATGAGGGGAGTACGAGGTTGTTATATGCTGGCGGAAGAGGAGTAATAATTTCCGGTAATTTTACCACTCATTCTTCTTTCTTTATTGTAACCTGTCGCTTATAGATGGAGTGTCCCGAATAAACATTATAATAAAGATATACGGTACAAGACACTATCCCTTGTATGTTACGCAATGCGTTTTAGGAGAGAGTGAGTAATGCGTGGTGATATGGAAGTGGAAGAAACATCGAGAGGAAGATGCAATCTTTATAGAAGCTTTTCAACCACCGGTCCGTGAAACTGTTGTACCGATCCTCCGCCAATTAATATATTCAATTATTGACCACTCATTTTTCTAGGTTTTGACAGCCCATAATAGAGATTAGAGTTTACATTTCCGTTCTAAAACAACTATAATCTAAAAATGTGATGGCATTCCGTGAACGTCAAACAAATTCTAACTTATTGACATCTTTCCGACCCGCGAAAGATTTCTCCTAGTTTGCCGGTCCGTGAGTATAAAAAGGTTGAAAAATACTGCTCTAAAGTATGAATAAAATCTGATAAGTCAATATTAAAACTTGTTGGCATTACTAAATTTATTATTCCTCAATAAATTATTTATATCACAAAGAATAAATACCCTTGACTCTCTTTTTTTCCAAAAACTCGTGATTGAAAACGAATACAATGAAAGGTATATGCTGTAGTACATACGAGTACAACGTTATATTAGTAATTTACTGCTAGAATGAACGCCTTCCTTTATTATGGATTTACTGCCTACCGGTATCGTGATTCGTTACTCCTCTACACAAACATATTAGTAACATACAGTAACATACAAAACGCAATTAGGATACAAACAACATAGAAAATTAAACATATGAGATGCACAAATACTCAAGAAATTATGTATTTCAGGGTTTGACTTCTTATCCATACTAAGTAAGCCTGATTATGAAAGGATATCCTATGTATAGTATACCAATGTGTAAGTCAATCAATGTTCCAAAGCTTACAAGACTTCCCACCTTACAAATTCTGAAAAAGAAAATGTTTTAAAAGCTTTAGTCGTCCTTAAACGACGTAAAATGAAACATTATCAAGGATAATATAACCCTAATAAAGAAATAGTTAATATAATGAAAAGTACAGAATTTCTTTAGACCGCAAATATATAATTAACTGTTCAAATAGCAATTTGTACTTTGACAGAATGTCACTTAATGCAGACAAATTACGCAAAGCAACTTATTTACAGCGTGAAATGACTTTTCTATATATCAATCTCGTTATTTGTTGACTACACCTGTCTTGTACGGTGCAGAATGACGCGAGATGCACAGAAAACTTTGTTTAAACCGTTTCCGTTTATTTGTTCTCAAGATATTCAACTTTGATTCTTTTTTTTTTTCAATCGTAAACTTTCCTTGCGAGTTTAAGGTATTAAATACTTGAAAAAATTTTTTGGGCTAAAAGTGTGACTTTTCTTACGGCATCCTTATTAATGCGTTACTAAGAGGTTTCTCATTCAATATCAGTGCTTTATAATTACTTTTAAGGGAATCAGGCGGGCTGTCTCCGAGGCATATATCAAAAGTTCATCATTCTAAAATATGTATCCATCCTGAAGAAAACCAAAGTGAAGAGGACCAAAATTATGTAAAACTAATTATTTTTTATTTCACCTTCGTGTTCTTTAATTTATATCCTTTGCATTTCTTTTCATATCTTGCACCAAAGTCTTTAAGACGTCCCTTCGCGTCAGGTGCACGCCATTTTCCAGTAAGTTGGCCAATGGCGCGAAAGTAAGAAGGTAGGTTTTTAGTATGTTAAATTAGGGAGGTATATACATGAAATGGAACCAAGAATTATTTTTGTTTCATTTAATTCAAGTAACAGGCGAGCGATATAAACATAGCAAATTATTACTCCTTTCGTCCCCACAAGAATTCAACACCCCCCTCCCCATCTCGCACCACCTATGGTTTCGAGATTAATTTTTGATGGGGAAATAGTAGGATGCAAGTCTAGGTAGAAAAATCCTTCCATAGACTGTTTTCTTTTAATAATTGTTGTTCAGGACAAAATAAAGACTCGAAAGAAGAAAATATAAAATGATGAGAATTGGAAAGACATGAGAATTGTAATAATAATAATAATAATAATAATTTTGTTAGTCGTTAGACAACTATTTACAGTTGTAATAGACTTCGTCATAGAAAAAATTCAATAAAACATAGAATTATACAATAAAATTTAAGATTATACAATATGTACGTAGTTTAATAATGGTCCCTTAAATAAGTTTTAAATTCACCTACGCTATATAAGCAACTATTTTTAAGCATATTTTTAATATAGCTGTCAAACCTTTTCT
>JAGDQP010055761.1:1187-13072 GCA_022664845.1 Lepisma saccharinum
CGAGGAGTTGAGCCGAATCTAACAGATGACGAAATCCAAAAGGAGCTCCAAACCGAAGACCACTACTAAATGCATTTGGATCAAAACAAAAAACGGAGAACTCAGTTATATGGTACGAATCTTGACAACTCACTCACAGACAATCACAGACCTGCTCTCAGATTGTGCCTTCATATACCGGAGAAGATATCGTGCTGAACCCTCTCGTTCCCAAGCACCCTTACCTACAAGATGTGAACATTGTCAGACTTACAACGACCATCTTACCTCGAACTGTCCCAACACATCTAAATGTGGCTACTGTACTGGCTCGCACACCACCAAAGACTGTTCAAACTTTAACCAACCACCCAAATACAATACCTGTGGCCAACAGCACCCAACCTACAGCTACAAATGCAAAAACCGAACAGAACGTACCCCTGACAATCCTGGACTAGTCTTACCACTCCGACCCCCAGAACCCAAACCATCCAACCCACTCAGAATTTTCCCCTCACACCCCATTACCATTAACCAGTTTCTTACATTCATCACAATTACCCTCCAAAATCTCTATCCCTTCCAAAGAACCAATGTCCTCAGCCAACTCCAATTTGCAGCACGTGCCGTTCTCAACATCACCTTCAACCAACCTACTCAGGTCCCTTCATTTACGTCCATACCAACCCACTTGAAACCACAGTGTGACAACACAGGTCCATGCTTCACAGTACTTCATCTCACCTTTCACTCCCATAACTGAACCGTTTTTCTATCAATGTTCAACTAGGGCTCCCGGCTCACCAGTCGCTCATCGCGCCCAGAGTCGCCCCTGGGCAAGAAGATCCACCATCACCTGTCCGTCTTAATGTTTGTGACGTGATATTGCACTTCACCCCATAACTCATTAACCATCATCATTGATCCTTAAGCCTACAATGATTATGAGCATAATGCTTATAATGTCAATGGTAAAGAAATTGATTTGAATAAAATAAAGGTTAAATAAATATTGTAACCTCCCTTAGACCACCTCTAATCCTAAACATCCTTCTCACATATACATCCCTTCCCTATAGAGAGGGCGTAACCCTCTAGTGGGTGTTAGCCACTCCGGTGGTTAACAACAGAGGCCTTAGGTCTCTCGGCAAAAAAATAAATAAATAAATAAAAAATAAAAATAAATATAAATAAATAAATAATTAAATAATGTAGTGTGTTTTAAGTACTTTAATAGTTGTTCTTATAATAATAACAATAATAATACAACTAATAATAATTTACTGTGTTGCAACAACAGCACATCCATCAAGGAAAATTTAGTCTTCCTTGAATTCAGGTAGTAATTTTCCTTCTTTCCATGGGGATTGAGGATAGATTGCAGCAATAAAGTCCCTTCTACTTTTTTCTTTTAACAACACTTAAATTGAACATTGTGAAAGACAGAACACCTTTCTTTGTTTTTTTTTATTATTTTTAAAAGACACTGTTCTTTCAAACCTCAAAATTTTATGATCACCTCTTCTAATTTTTCTTAGTTCCGGATGCTTTTTGAACACCCTATGTACACTTTTTTTAACGCAAGGAAACGTGTACACCAATGAACGTAGTTGGGCTGTGGAATTTCGACATTTTGATATCAAATATCATTATCTCTAGCAAATCGATATCGTTCGTATATATATATACACACACACAAATCGAATATGGTTCATATGCGAAAATCTTTGGAAATTGAATGTCTTTATACAGAAGACTCGTTCGAATCGAAGAATTATCTGATATATCGTTTATTTTCAACAATTGTTCGACATCAAACATTGATCATATCATAATAATCTTCGATATTGACATTCGATAGACCATTTTCATTTTTTTTTTGTCGATGTCAATATTTCGATAAGTATCAATCGATACATAAAAAATGCCACATAGACCTACGAATTATCGAATCAATCCCTAGCAGTGGGCCGATGGCCAATACGGAACAACAATGCAGATATGGTTCATGGTTGGGCACTCTGCACTAATATCAATCAACATTTTTGTTTTAATATTCAATGCAATTCCTAAAACTTATTAAACGTTTTGTATTTCATGAAAGCATGAAAAAATTGGCAGATTAAAATATCAAGTTTAGAAAAAAAAAACTTTTAAAAAACATACTTTTCTTAAATAATTCCTACTAAAAAGTAAAAAATAATTTTGTTTATGCATGACTAAAAAGAAAAGGATGGGGTGCGCTCTCATATAGTCACTTTATAAATTCTTCATTTGGTGCGCCCCATGCTTTTCTTTTTAGTAATGCATAAACAAAATTATTTTTTTACCTTTCAGTACAAAAAGTTTAAGAAAAATATGTCTTTAAAAAGTTTTATTATTATTATTTTCAAATTATTTTGGTGTTCGGATATTTTTTTTCAAGTTAATGTTTTGTGAAGCAAATCTTAAAGTGTTCTACAACCAATCAAACGACAGATCGTTGCAGGCTAGTATTTATTTTATGATAAAGAAGTTCATATTAAAAAAAAAATATTAAAATATATAAATACGAATAGACATATATGAAAGTAACAATAGAATATTTTGTATTGGCACCCGACTTACGCCTTAAATAAAATTTAATTCTGCACGCTCCTAGCTTAAAGCCATTCTGTTATAAAAATATGTCTATTTCACCACATTCTATGTCTGAGCTGATGAAGTGAATAATGGACGTATTCTTCTCGATAGATGGCTCCGTAGCCTAGTGGTTAAAGCATCAGACTACAGATGACAATTTTCCAGATTCGATCCAACCGCAGAGAAGTACGAAAATTTTCAGGTGTATGTCAAGACGAGAGAATAGGAACTATAAAGGTAAAAAACAGGATATAATCAAGATCACACTTTTTTTTCTAAAACTACTGTAATAATATACGTACGTATCTTCGTTTATGATAGCATAAAATTTATCTTGGCAAAAGATGCTGGTTTTTGGTAGTGAGAGATATCGTGGAGAAATGAGAATTATCAGTGTTACAACGCTCGAATCACGATTAGCAGCGAGTCTTGTTTTCAGTTAACGAAGTAGAAATCGGGAGTTCCCCCTTCCCCTCAAAATACAAAAATGGATAAGTTTATCAGTTAATGGATTGTCAACAAAAAGAACATTCAGTAAACACACTTTTCACGATAATGAAAAACCCTGAGCACATAATTTGATTGCGATAAGGAATATTGTTTCAATCGTTATACATCAGAGATATTAAAACATCACATCCAATACTCTTGTTATGATGTTTTTCTCTTCTCAAAACTTGACTTTATTTACTTTTCTAACTAATTGAGTTCTGCTCTTATATTTATTTTTTCTCTGTCTGTTCTAAAAAAAACTTGCTATCTAGTTCCTCCACCTCCACCTAGAATATCACAAAAATAAATAGATTCCCTGTCTTGATGTCTTTTCATTTGATGCTGTTCTTCTGTCAGACAAATACACTTTTTTTCTCTCTTTGTTTCACAATTGCGTCTTCCATCATTTGTCGGAACAAAACAAAACAAATCAAATCTTTCTTATTTGTTCATAAGCCTTTTCATTCTTAGTTAATTTCCAATTTCTTGTCTTAGATAAGATTACAAATAAATTTCCTGAATTCTAACTTTAAAAAAAGTAAGCAACACGAATGCAAAATTGAAAATAAAGAAACAAAGACATTTTTCACGTGAAATTTGAAATAAGAAAAACTGGAGTGAGTCGGAGCCCAGCCGGGGGAGGATGTGCTCCCGCCACACTTCAGTAGCGAACATCCAATTTGAATGATCTATGTGTCGTTGATAAAGTTTCGCGGAGACCTTTCAAACAACACCTCAACTACTTTCGTAGTCCTAGTAGTTTCTGAGTTGAAATTTATCGACGGACGGACAGACTTGATCTATGCATCTTTGAACTCATCTCGCCGAGACCTATCCAACGACAACTCAACCACTCTGGTAGTCCTAGTAGTTCCTGAGCTGAAACTTGTCAATGGACTGACGAACAGAGATGGTCTATGCAGCATCCAACTCGTCTTGCAAAGTCTTTTCCAATGGCACCTCAACTATCTTCGCATGATAGTTTGTTAGAGAGACCTTTCAAAGAGCAAACAGATTTTATCTAAATTGGGCAAAAAGTATATTCTTTCTGTCAGGTTTTGCATTTGGAATGAGTATCTTTCTATTTTCTGGAATTAAAAACTTACATAATTGCTATACGGTGGAAGAATGTTATAACCTTTCATGATGATAATGGGTGTTCTGCCTGAAGACCGATGGTGGTTTGCCATTCCTTACCATCGGATGAAGTAGCGTCCTAAGAAAGAGACCTAGAGCTTAACCAGGGTTCCGAACCACTTACGTCCTCATCGAGAAACGAACCCGGTACATCTTGATTATAATGGTCCATCCACATTGGACACTTAGAAATAAATTATTTTGAAATTTAATTGAACTCAATTAAAATTTGCCTCTTCTTTTTTGTGTCTGAATTGTTATTAACGTCACCTTCAAAGAACGGGACCTACAGGTTTTGGTAAAATGATACTCCGAACCCCTTTGTTCAATGAACCCGTCGGGAATTGAACCTGTGACCACGTGCACAAAAAGCGCTTAAAATCCTACGGGAAATTCTTACAGAATGTGCTTTAAAAATTCTGCTAACATGTGTTGCAAACTTGTATCTATTAATTGATGTTTAATTAACACTCACCAGAGATGGCACTAAATGTATTAATTGAGCCCCTCACCTGGAAAGAAAGATATATTTTAATTACTCTATCCAAAGAATATATGATCAATCTTCTTAAAAAATACTGTCAATGACTAACAAACAATGTTGTAGTTCTATGGAGATATTATGGGTTTTTGGATGGGGGTCTATACACGCTCTATAACAAATAGTTTTAAATGTTAAGTCCTGAAGCATCGGAACTCTCAACAATGTCTGTAAATGTATTTTGAATACTGAGTTATTAGTAATTATTGACATCCGGTTTTCTATGCTGGATACAGAGTCGTATTGTCATAATATCCAAATAACTTTTACTGTTTATCTCGAAATATAACGAAGCAAGCGATGTCGGCTTACTAATGCCCGATATATTCATGTAAGTAGTAGTGTTTATGATTAAGAGAGATAGGTTTCGTAGCGTAAGAATTTCATTGTGAAGGAACTACATGCTTTCATAGGGTAAGCACAGAAATCAACTTTAAGCTCAATTCTCCAATCATAAACAACTTAAAATATTTCGTACTACTTCAATTATAATTTGCTAAGCCGACACCGTTTATGTCATTATGTGTCGAGATATGACGTAACTTTGAGCGCCTATAGCTCCGAAATTACACATACCTTGACATTTCTTAAAAAAAAACAAAAAAACTTAAATAGTCACATCCCGAAGTTTCAGCAATTTTTTTCAGGCACACCCTGTATATGTTTCTCTTTTGACATTTCTACACAATAGTGCCCTTCACTTCATCACAGCTATCGTCCTTCTGGTATTTCGTCAGCTTTCTGATTCTCATTTTTATAAGAAAAGAAACATACAGTATATATTCCTGAATCAGAGCATATCACCAACTCGCTTGTCGTGTTTCTGACATTAAACCGAGTTGTGTATTTGCAGTTTCGACAAACTTCGATCGTTATCACAAAGCGTGTCAGTGTTAACAATACGATTTGACATTTTCCTCCCAAATGAACTTTTGGTAAATAGTGACATTTTGACAGGCCATACTAAGTTCCATTTGACCTACAAAGCGCAGTTCATTTGTCTTGTCATTAGATGAGATTGAACTTAGAAATAATATGCTAATTAACACGGTATCTCATTCAATACCATGTCTGTATTTTCTTTGTCCTTTTTTTTCCTCCCTGACTTTTATAGTCGCATTGCTTTACGGAAACTATGTAGTTCTTGAAAGCTTCAAGAAGTTTTGTTGTGAAGACATATTTCAATCATGCTTGACTGTAAGGGTAGTGTAAAACAAGGGTCTCTAACTTCAGGTCTCAACACTATCTTTTTTTTTTCGTTGCACGAAATGGCAACGCTACTCCTACAAACATTTAAGTCTAGAGTTGTAAGTTCGTAACAATTTAAAATGTTTTATCCGTGATGATTTTTTTTTTATTTTCATTTTTGTTCATTGTTGGAAAAGCTTAATTGTTATACAGGGTGATTTTCACGCTAGGGTCCCCAAACTATTTTCTGTAATTATTTTTTTGGTTAATAAGATAATGGTGTGAAAATTTATATACGCCTACCCTGAACGATGCGAAACAATATTACGTACTCGACCAGTGACTTTCATTTGAATTTGTTCAGCGTCCCTGTATCTCAGTAATTGAGTCTAATGTCATGTGAGTAAGAAGGTACATAGTCAAACAGCGCGTATTTTTTCGTTCGTAAATACTGCCAAACAGGTTTATTTAAGCATACTAGACGGAATTTCGAACCAACTAATAAATGATGAATTAACTTTATGGATATTACAAAAAAGACGGTGCAACATGTCACACTTCAAATGCTAGCAATTGCGGGAAATTGAAAGTTTTCCTAGAGAGAGAGAATTATCTCTCTTTAAAAAAAATACTTTGGCCACTCAGATCTCCCGATTTAATGCATGACGACTTCTTCTTTTTTTTGACCTATTAAAGGGTAAAAGTGTACAAAAATAAGCCTCTCACAATCAAACATCTCAAAGCCGCTATACGCCAAGAGATTAAAAGCGTTAACGTTGACATTTTGAGAAAAGTATTACAGAATTTGAAGAAACGTATTCAAGTGTGCTTGAATGTAGAAGGATATATTTTCACATCAATTATGGGCAGGCTCTGTTTTGCGTCGTCTAAAGTAAGTGTATAAATTTTCAAGCCATTATCTCAATGACATATATTTTTTTTTAATTTGGGGTCTCTAGCAAGAGAATCACCCTGTAGGTTTGGATATTCATTACTACAATCACGTAACTTTAAAAAAAATCTTCAAAAGAATCATTTTTCTATCTCCAACCACATTGTTACAAAAACAGGACACAATATTGTCAAGTAGGAAATCTTCGTCGATATCAGTGGTCCACAAGTCATCCTCTTTGCAGGCGATGAAAATATTCCGACAGTTGGGGTCCAGTGAGTGAATAAGGTAGCTGACCATTTTGTTAGACTTAAAACACCAACAAAGAGTGATGGCAATATCACTAGCGTTGTGGTACGAGAGGCTCCTACACAAGAATTGAGAACCACTGTTCTAAATGAAAGCTTGTGTCAAAACTCCAATCTGGATAGTGGCTTTTATAGAATAAAAGGACCAAGAAACGAACTAATGTCATGTAATAACAATTGACTGTACTGATATTTCTAAACCGTAACAACTTACCCTTCTCTATAAAGTTCTAGTATCTCGCTTGAAAGGCTTTTCTTCTGGTCGTAACATATCTGCCCCCTCCCACTTAAAAAAAAAGATGACGAAAGAAGAGCGTTCCTTCTTAACGTTCCCTTTATATACCTAGTTTCATTTTATCTGTTAACCTTTAATACCTCTCGGCTTCTTATGCTCGTTTGCCGCGTATCTCTTAAGAGAGGTAATCTTGTGGGTGCACAGCGTTAAAGCCCTTCTACAGCTACTTTTTTCCTTCAGTTTTCTGATCCTTTCTCACCTCATCACATTGAGCGAATGAAGGTACGTAAAAAAAAGTACCCTCAACCAGCGCCACTGAAAATGGTTTCTTCTCGTTAGATTATCAGCTACAAGACTTTGTCTAATTTTCTTCTTACGTTACATACGAGGTGTGTTCATAAAGTAATGAAAATCATTTTGTAGTACAAGAATTGGCAACACTGTTCCTTATACTCTATTAGCGATGTTAATGTGTAGATAATGGAAAATTTATGTGCTTCTTTTTTTCGTTCTGCAATATCATTATTTTTTATATTTTTTTAATATTACATATCGTACCTTCTAGAAAAAGGTGGCATAATTAAAAAAAAGTATAATTTGCTGGAGGAGGAAAGAAGTGACTTTTTACTTGAGAAGCTATATTTAAAATCCGTCAAACGGAAAGGTGACACTTCTGCTATTTTCTGGCCACCAATGTAAATAGACTCGCGACATTTTTGTCAAACTACGAGAAATTTTGTATTTTCATTTTTCCCGATGTTTTTTTTTTAAATGACCACTCCTGTTGTATGCTTAACTTACAACAAAGAATTCCCCAGTGACATTTCTAAAGTCAACAAAACCTGGTTCACTAGAATGAACAATATGTTTTTTTTTTATTTAGGCATACTGAGTAATGGAAATTAATACTCACAATATATTAATGCGTTACTGTAGCTATTAAAAGAACTATGTTGTAAAAGCCAAGAATCAGGAAATGAAAACCAACCAAAATGTACTCATAACATATATTTTTGTTGCAGCGAAAAAAAAAAAAGTTGATCGAATGCTGAACGAGCTCAGCTTTAAAGTAGAAGTTCTGTAAAAGATACTGACTTCGACTCTGAAGTCAAAAAGTTTCAATTCCGAAACTGAATATAACGACAGACGGAAACAGTGTTAAATTTCATATCTGCGGATTCCGTACGGCGGCGCTGCAGTATGTGAGTTTGATGTAGAAGTGAGAAATCTTGACTTCAGAAATTCCAAGATGATTGCAGATGAAAACGGTTTTATTTTGAAATTTTATCCGATTTTCTGTTACTTACTCTTGTGTTTATATTTCCTTATTATATTTCGCGTGCACATGTTGAAGTGTAAGAAGTATTACATTTAAGACGATGAAGCGATCTACATTAAGCTGAAAAATTAAGAAAAACAAGAGACGAGAGAGATGAATTAATGCATCATACAAATATTGATACTTTATTGAATAAACGAACACACTGCTGAAACCACTACGGAAGGCTCCAATGGAAGGGAACCCTGTGGAAGTACGATTTGTATTAATTTTGTTTTACTAGAAACGCATACATGCATTCATTTTGGACTTACGTAAAGTACAACTTCACCAACGTGTTTCTGCTGCAAAAGCCCAGTCCAGATTGATGTATCACTATGATACATCCCCAAATCCAATTTAAGAATGGCGGATGCTCACGTGAACGGGATTCAAGATTATGTCCGTAACATATTACACAGACATGATGGAAGGTGGTTGCTATTTTGGGATATCCTACAAAGAGGTGGTGCTTACAACTAAGTACCCATTAAATTGGATTTGGTTTCAGTCTCTTAAACTGTTTCGAAATAATAAAAGGGTATTTTCAGACTTTGGACACACCCGGCATCACCATCATCATCAGTGTAGAGCCTAAAACGGCAGGTCTTTTAAGCCAAGCTAAGCCCTCTCCATTTATCCTGCTCTTGCGCTTTTCTTTCTATCTCCCCATACGAGATATTTTCCTTAATCTTGTCAAGGAGTTGAATTTATCTTCTTCCTCTTCCTCTCTTTCCCTCAACCATACTTTCAATCAGATCTCTCATTATCCAAATGTCCCAACCAGTTTCTCTTCTTTATTGTCTCTAGAATTCTTCGTCTCTCTCCTACTCTTTTCAGCACTTCTCGTATCTTCTGTATCCCACTGATATTTCATTCTTATCCATATCCACATTTCAAAGGCTTCCAATTGTTTTTCTTCATTCTTCACCCTGTATAACAAACTGTAAATCAGTCTTAAGATCCTCTTAATATTTACTCAAATCGTTATGGAAAGAAATGGAACTGCAAGGAAGAAAGAAACTAAGAGAGAGAGAGAGAGAGAGAGAAAGGGAAGTCGACAGATGTCGCTCTGGAATGATGATAATTTCGATAAGTGAGTCACTTTGTTTCACAACAGGGAGGAGGTCTCATCAATATTTATGGGCTTTGGTGTGAAAACCTTTCATTTTCTTCAGTGGAAATAATCTTATTTGAGACCCGACTCTTGTGATGCTTATTCTCACGGCATTGAAGTAGATAGAAGAAGGGATTAAAAAAAAAAATACAACTAGCAAAAGTGATCCTTTCTACCCAAGATGCTTTTTCCTTGCTCTCCAAGACGTTTTGGTTCATGAGATGCGGAGGCCTCCACACCTTGCATATTTCATGGCGAAGAAGAGAAAGGATGACGACACTCCTGTCGTTATCTCCTACGAAATATTCATTGACAAATACCCACGGGAACTTCACGTTGGCAGTTGAAGGCTTGACGTCGATGGATGAACACATGGGGCTCCGCTCAAGAAGAGAAAATACAGGACATTTCCTGGTTATTTCTCTTCGGCTTAAGAAACAAGTAAAGGAGTTTTAAACTGAACACTGTATTCTTTAATATAGTAATTTTAAAATCTTCTAGGTGCTATAGAATAGATGTATCATTTCCCTTAGCCGTGGCCGGGAGGTTAGCGCGCTCGCTTTCTGTGCGTGTGGTAACGGGTTCAGTTCCAGCCGGCGTCCATTGAACGGCAGCATATAAAGACAGTATTTAAGTTTAAACGAAATATATTTAAAAGGATTGAAGTAACCATAATGTATTCCAGAATGTAACACTAACTGAAAGTACTAAAGATGGTTGCCTTTAATCTGGATGTCAGTCTGGCCACAATGAATGTATTCTGTAATAAGTAGCGCCTTCCTTCCACGAAGACTCCAGTATTTAACAGAAATAATATTGTATTTTCAAACTTATTGTTCACTCTATATTAAGAAATCATGCTATGAAAACACTGCTTAGGTAATTTGTGATTTTTTTAAAATGTTACTTTATTAGTGTACATTTTGATTACGACATACTAGTTTAATCTAGGAGTCAATTTATTGAGATGTATTTACACGACTATTTCAAAAATTATGAATTTCAATCTCACGTCTCCCCCCAAAGTTCACAATTTTGCTTCTTGTCATTAATGTCTTTTAAGTTTGTATTAATTGGCACATAATGTGATTTAAAGGAAATTATTTTTTATTCTGAGTTTGCAACATTGTTTCATTGATGGCAACACTGTTGACGGTTTTCTTTACTACTTTTCATCATGTATCACGTTGTGAAAATTTAATTCTGATTAATTCAACTATTTACAGATTGAACTTAAACTAAATAATGCTTTTATATAATTTCTTTCGTAAACTTTATGATTTATGTAAAATCAAGATCCCAAACAAAAGATGGCAGCACTATCTCCGTATATGTCTAATGTATTTTCATTGTTACACGAAATTTCATTGCTGCTTCTACAAATTCAAGCCTAGAGAGTTGAAACTTTCAGGGAAGAAAGTTCAGAACCAATTCAAGAGTTCGATTAATTCCGATTTTTTATTTTCTTCCTTGTTCACTGTTGAAATCGCTTCATCGTTATAGATTTGGATATCCATAACAACAATGAAGCGATTTCAACAATGAACAAGAAAGAAAATAAAAATTCGGCATCGACCATGCTCTTGAATTGGTTATGAACTTTCTTCCCTGGAAGTTAGAACTCTCTAGGCTTGAATTTGTAGAAGCAGCAATGAAATTTCGTGTAACACTGAAAATACATTTCACATATACGGAGGTAGTGCTGCCATCTTTTGTTGGAGATCGTTGCTTTAGATTAGTTTTTAAGTTTGAGGGTCCGCTTCCACTAGTTCATATTATTTTAACTTTTGCTGATTCATATGACATTATGTAGTATGCATTGTTTTTAATGCGTGACATCAGAACCCTCCCTTGAAAGAAAGTTAGTTGTCAGTTTGAAGCCACTAGGCTTACCACTAAACCACGGGCTTGGGTTCTAATGTGATTGTTTCTCTACTACATAATCAGAGCCAAAACATAATGCAAGGAAAACGGGACACACGAAAATTAAAGAAAGAAAAAAAAGGCTAATCGATGCAAAGATATAATTTATTTGTTTTTCAACTAAACAACT
>JAGDQP010055765.1:0-12596 GCA_022664845.1 Lepisma saccharinum
CAAATGAGTCAACTTTTATGAATACCTGATAGAGCTTGTTTTATAATTGGATCTCATTTCTGGTTGTTTGTAGATATTTTAACAGTTTCATCTATTCTCAAATTTTCTGCAACTTGTTTTGTCTTCCTTCTCAAAATTTGCTTTACTTCTTTCAGTCTTTGTAACAGCATCTGCAGCATTTCTTACAGGTTCTATCAAGTCAGTCCTTTCGAAAGAGCCCGCACAACGGTTAATTGTAGCGAAATACTAATTCAATCGAATAAAGCCAGGGAAGAAGTCGGAAGTGTTTAATTTATAGCATGTCTTCCATCTGAGCTAGTGAAATAGTATGACATAGAAAGTTGGACAAATGCTTCAAACACAAATGAAGTCAATTCTATAAAATCATGATTCTGTCATATTTTCGTAATCGTCTTGTGATACAGAATAACTTCTTTATGCGCTCAATGGTAATACATTTGCAATCTCCATAATTTCTGAGAGAGAAAAAGAGCACTTTCGGGAAATAATAATATTCCGAATGTTCTTTAACAGCTCCATATCTGCCGAATATTAGTGATCTTAACTACATCAAAATTGAGTTAATGTGTTGCACCATGCACATAAATTGTGGCAGGACTCTGTGATATTATGCACTGAACACTTGAAAATTTTCCAACAAACTGCTAGTACCATCATGTTCTTTTCAAAACAAGAACTCATAATTAACACAAGGGAAGCTAGATAAATGATGATAGAAGCTAACCAAGTTCTGTGGAGAAAATAGAGAAGGACTTCATCCAGCACTGGATAGAAAATGGTTGAATATGATGATAATGATGAATTAAAAACAAAAATTTATCAAATATTTTAAAATTGTTTTCGCTAAATTCCAACCTTCTCAAAATTTGATGGGGCTGTTTTCCTTCTTAAGGTTCAAAATTTCCCGTTTCGGCCTCATTTTGTCTTTGGACGAATTAGTTTACACACTTTTGATCTAGGAGAAGATAAATATTGTTATGGGCAGAGGAACATTAAGCTGAAAACGATATGGGAATCAGGAATCGAAAACCATGAATTTAAATTTATTTATAATCTTTAGGTACCGGTATCTATGGTTCAGGCCGTGATAGGGTGGAAGAAAGAATCTTTCAGGACTTAAGTTGAAGATAACATCCCGGTATTTGCGTGGTATGACTGAGGAAATGTAAAAACCTTACTCAGTATGGTAGTCCACTGATATCGAACCCAGGACCTCTCGAATGCGAAGCCAATTTTCTACCATCGAAAGATAAAAAGAAAGCTACACTATCGACTACATAGTTTTTTAAAACTCAGAAGACTTCACGGCGGGTGGCTGACCGAGAAACAAGCCCTCTAATGACAAGCGATCGAACTACATGTTTCAACTGCCTTGTGCCAGTTGAGATTAACGTTAGTGGTCTATATTGATACAATAGCATATTCTTATCTTCATCAATTCATTATTAGCTTGGTAAATACTGCAAGCAATATATCGATACGGAATAGGTCTCTTCACATAACAATATGTCACATTTGAGTAAAAATAAAAAGAGTAATAAAACCATTTCTGATCTTAGGTGAATGTGGGAGTTAGTATAGATAAAGATAAAATGAATTGTATGGGCGTCAACAGCACTATGGCTTACGCCCTTCCCGATGTGGGAGTTAGTATGTGAACCAACAACCGATCAAGCTGAAAGTTTACCATATTCTGCCCCATTAAAGTAGGGATACGAAATTCTAAGAACGTGAACTCACGTGACCCTGATATGAAGGCCTATAATATACATACTATACTTAAAGGGAATGTTAACTAATTAACTCTAACAAGGCTTAGTGAACTCCGAAGTTCATCTCCACAGTAATAAACGTTTTCCTGAACACGATCAAAGCAGTTTCCATCACGAAAACCTGCCCCTCGAATATTCCATCTAATATGGCCTCCCAACGACGTCTCGGTAAATACATTTTTAAACAATATAAACAGATAAGAAAAATATGATCTTGCATAAACGAAAATAATTCTTCGTCAAGATGATGGCTGAATTTCCCAGCAATTTAGGAATTTTGAGCAACTTTTTCTTTTCCCTTTTCTGCAAAATTTAGGACTATTTTTTTCTGCGCCGAGGGTGTTAACATGTTATGTGAATAAACCACATAATAATATATGTTGACACAATCATCATTAAAGGAACTAACAAAACGAGCGTCTCTATATGAGTTCCATCCGCTAATAGAGAAAAACTTCAGCTGCATTTAGTCAGGCAACAAGTTTCTTTATCGAAAGAAGCTCTGACTTCTCCCCTTCTCCCCTTCTCCCCTTACGTTCTGAAATAACACATTAGGTCTTGCATTGCTCTGTATCTTAGGACAGCACAAAGCCTATCCTAGTTTTGTGTAATTTTCAATCATTTCTAATCTAACCAGAACATTCTGTTAAAGTTATTTCTTCACTAATAACAAAATAACTGATTCAACCATAGGTTCGCAGTATTTTACAGACTTTTATTTAGTTCACAATAGTTCGTGATGTCCTCAAATCTTACAATGTTAATTTAACTCATTTCCCGACGTGATATAATGATAAAAATTTGTACAGCGACGTAAGTCGGGTGATAATACAACATTCCATTGTTACTTTCATATATTTATATATTTTAAAAGCATAGTTGTTGTTTTTGTTTTTTTTTACATATGGACTTCTTTATCCTAAAATAAATACTAGCCTACATCGATGTTGGGTTTGTCTGGTTGCAGAACACTTTAGAATTTGGGCCACAAAACATTAGTTTGAAAAAAAGTAACCGAACACCATAAAAACTCAAAAAAATATTTGAAAAACTTTTTAAAGACAAACTTTTCTTAAACAATTCGTACTAGAAAGTAAAAAAAAAATAGTTATGCACGACTAAAAAGAAAAGCATGGGGTGTGCCAATTCAAGAATTTATAAAGTAACTGTATATATGAGAGAGCGCCCCATGCTTTTCTTTTTCATGCATAACCAAAATTACTTTGTACTTTTTAGTATGAATTGTATAAGAAATGTATGTCTTTAAAAAGTTTAAATATTTGTTTTATTTTATTGTATGTATTTTAGGCATCTTAGGCTCAGGCCTCGCAGTGTTTTGTGTTTACCATTTTATTCGTTCTACCCTCGTTGGGACTCTTAATAACATGATTTACTTTATTTTCAATAACTTTCAGGTAATCGTGTGTTGATATGATTGTCATAGAATAATGTGGTCTAAGCCTTTGATTTACTTCTCCCAATTGACGAATATTGTTTTTAACGGTTGTATTAAAAGTTGTGTACCATATCCACCTGCACAGTAAAAAAATAAAGGTTTCTTAAAATTGAGAAAGCATTCTCATCTGTGCGCCTAGAAACAATTTTCTTAGAAATGAGATATCAGCATTCTCATTTAATTTAAAATGAGACCTTGCCGCTTTGTAAATAAGATCAATGATATTTTTTCCAGACTGGTATATTATCATTTTCAATTAAATGAGAATGCTGATATCTCATTTCTAAGAAAATTGTTTCTCGGTTCACAGATATTTCTTTTTCAGTTTTAAGAAACAGTTTTTTTACCGTGTGATTATGAAACTACAACATAGAATGCAAATAAACTACATCTCTGAATCAACTACCCAATTTATGCTCCCAAACATAAGTTTATTCCTTTTCTTGTGGAAATATTCTATTAAAGTTGATATATGTGGAGTCAAGGGGGGGGGATATATCCCCCATATACCTCACTTTCCAACGCCACTATTCTACTACATAATTTCTTCTTCAAAAGAAGAATTCAAAATCAGGATTTCACAAGGATCTGAACAACATAAACTAAGATGAAAATAACATTTGATTTTCAAGGTTTTAAAAAGAAGCCGAAAACTTAATTTTGAAAGAAACTGAAAATCGAATATTGAACTAAAACCGAAAACATAAGTTGAAGAGGAAAAGAGTTATGTTGAGTTTTTGGTTTCGGTTATTACGTATTAAATACTCAGTTTCCAGTATTTGGACAAAGAAAACAAAAACAGTATTAGATACCCGTAATTTGTAATAAGTACAAAATGTATCCTTTCAGCACTTTGCTTCGAGAAAAAAAAATATTTAAAATTTGAGTTGAATATAGGAAAAGTTTATGTATGGAAATACTGCCTCCTACATAATTCACAGTTCAAGACTTGTTTGAAACTATACAGGCTTATTAATCTCAAGTTTTTCACTAGTTCGTGCTGGACAGGCTAGCAAATTAATGTTGTCTGAAGCACTCGTTCCCTTGCGACGTGACAAGTTCACAAAGTGAGTGTTGGTAGACCACGGAATACAGAAGCTAATCTCCGCTTTAAGTGCTGAACTCGGGAACAAGCATATAAATAAGGGTATCTTGATTTCTTGAACTTATACGTTTTGTTTTTACATGTTATGAATTATTGTATCATTCAACATTATAAGAAAGTCAAAGGAAAAATACATTTTTTTTTGTTATAACTTAAAATGATAACAAAAATGACTCGCTCGTGTTTCAATCAAGGGGTGGATGTTCGATCCAGACGCATTATAATGCTATAATGATCATGATATGCCACCTAATATTCATCAGGAAGTCAGATTTCTCAATTACATAATCTATAATACGTAAAGAATGATATTAAATTACATTAAAGTACCTCAAAGCTATATCTCAAAATAACTCCGAGTTCTTATAACTTAATATTTATTTCGCTGTTGTTTTTCAGCAAACTTACAAAAGGAACGCCTATCTTTCGTTTTTCTTTTCTATTGAGTTAATTCCTTCTCCCTTTTCTCTCTGTTCGTCTGTCATAAGGAAAACCCTTTGAAGCTAATATTAGGAAAGAGACTCTCAGGATATCTGGCGTTTCCATTCTCCATCCATCAAATATGATAACGTTCGTCAGATCCAATCGATTAAGTGAAACTTTGCGTGACTCAGTGTCTTTGGCGATAGTAAAATATAAAGTTGTTGCGTAGTATATCATATAGTAAAGAGGTTTAAATTATTTATACTGTAATGTACGGTTTGTATCAAATACACACTAGACTACTCTTCTCAAAATAAGAGTCTTACGAGCAATATACAACATAGCACATTACAGAAAGTCAAGAAGCAGATTAGAAATGGTTCAATATTTCCTTTAACACTGTAGGCAGATCTTTGCAAAGCTTTCGAGAATTTCGAAACTAGTCATGTTTCCTATCTAAACAGCGTATAGAGGAGGAAAAATATCCATTAACTGCATACAAAGACAAGGGTGAATTAAGAATTAAGACGTATGTAAACGAAATTTGAACTAATAATCCTTGGGTATTTACTTATAGTAATTTTCACTCATACAATGATTCTATTAAACATATAACGTACGTAGATATAGATCGAGCAGTAGACATATTTTAAATAAATTGGTCGAGATCTGATAGGCTGTCATCTACTTTCACTTTTATTCTCTTATTTATATAAAGTTTATTATTTTATTCCATACTTCCCTTCTTCAATACTCTCATTATGATTTTCCAGTGGATTCGATCGAATGCCTTTTCAAATCAACAAATGCTACGTGTACTTCCTTACCTTTCACTATGTAAGGTAAAGTCGAGAGAGAATGCTCATAGTTCAGAAAAGAGATAACTAAAATTCTAATTTTTATGCAAACTCCTAAAACATTACAAAATTTATTCTTTAGTATCTTATACAAAATTACACGCTATTCGTCTTTGGTAGAATTCATTGTATGCTTAACATTTTTCATCTTCTTCTACATCTATCCGTTTCTATTTACACTTTTCTTTAAATATCTTCTACATTTCTCCTCTAACCCATTCTTTGCCATATCTTTTCCCTTCCTAGTATCCTATTATTTCTTCTGCGGCATTAAGCAAACAGTGCTTTAAAATAACTCCACTGTTTAATAGTACTTCCATCTGTTCCTACCGAATTTGAGTAATTTTCTTCGAGCTTCTTCATAAATTTATCTTTCATTTATTTATTTTTTTTAACTTGTACAGTGCTAACTTTCTTATTCCTATGATTTTCAACTCCGCTAAGACCAAATTGCAGTCAGAGTGAATATCTCCTGCAGGATAAGCCTTTGCACTTCCCACAATTTCTAAACTGGTTCTGAATTAGCACGTAGTCGATCTGAAACCTTTCGTTGTCTGGGCGCTTCCAGATACATCTTTGTTTTCTTTGTTGTTTCAGCCATGTGTTTCCCAGCATCATTTAATGTTGGTTACGGTAGTTAAGTAGTCTCTGGCTCCTTGGATTTTCTTTCGAAGCTCATATTTTCCTACTCTTTTTCCATCTTGCCCTTCGCCTAATACTACACTGAAGTTGTCCATCACTACGATGCATGGGTCTTTCTGTTATCTCAGAATTACCTCATCCAGATATTCGTAGTTTATTTCTACCTCTTTTCCATATGTTTATGTATGGGTAAGTACAGTATATCTGTTTTATGGCCAGGTCCTTCAGCCTTGCTATCATCGTATACTCGTTGGTGTAGTCTACTTTCTTGATCTCTTTTAAGCTATTTCCAAGGACTATACCTATTCCATTGCTTCCTCCTCCTTTCGGTCCCAAACACTTGTACTGATAAACTCAGGCCTATGTTTTGTTCATCCGTCTTCTTCAGTATACCCCTCGAGGTATCGTTAAAACGTCGTCATAGCTCGACACATAATGACGTAAACGGTGTCGGCTTAGCAAATCACATTTGAAGTAGTATCCTAGACAACTATTTAAGCAATGCTTTTGATTGAGGTGCCACATAGACAGGTTTCGCAACATAAAAATCTTCATTGTGAAGGAATTAAACGGTTTAATAGGGCACGCATAGAAATCCCCTTTAATGCTGTATTCGTTAATCATAAACATAACTTAAATAGATGTAATTGGTAAAAGTTCGAGTGTGATTTGCTAAGCCGACACCGCTTACGCCATTACTTGTCGAGATATGACGCCATATGTTACGATGCCGACTTAACTTTGAGCGCCTGTAACACAGAAACTAATCAGATTTCGGAATTTCTTCAAAGGAACGTTTCTCGTTTTGATGAAAGTAATCACCTCTCGAAGTTTGAACCATTATTTCAGGACACTCTGTATACACTGAACATAGATATGTACCGAGCTGGAGTAGCTCAATTGGAAGAGCGTTTGTTTCGAATTCGGGAACTCCCGGGATTGATCATTCTGACTGAAGTTTTTCTAGGCATTTTCCTTAGTCATACGAGGCTAATGCCGGGATTGTACCTTCGAACGAAGCTCTGGCTCATTTCCTTCCCACATCCTCTCCTCTCTCGTATCCCGGCATAAGCCACAGTTGCCTAAAAGCCATACATGAAATCCAACACACATTTTTCTTTTACATATTATTCGCACAATATAAAAAACTGTCCTGCCCACTTTAATATGATAAATGTAATTTCTGAAGTCGCCTAATGAAGCTGTTTGTGATGGTCATTGTACTTTCAATACGAGAGTCAAAAGAGATGAAAGTACAGCTGCGCGAACTCCCCGACTGGCTTACCTTTATGGTTTTAATATAATGAAGAGAAAAGGATGGAAGTTGTTGTGAAACAATGGGGGAAAATATTCAAAGACAAAATACCGTGCGAGAATGTGTCTATTGTAGAAGATCATCAAAGAGAGAACACAATAAACAATGCACGTTTGTAATGAGGATAAGCGTATGATGAAAGGAAAACAATGGTCGGCAGTATTCATTGGAATTAAGCGATTTAGGTTTGAGTCACAATTATGGAAAGATGAAATATGTGGGGATTCTTTGATAACTTTCTGATGAGATTTTGCAAACTAACAGAACAAATAACGCACTGTAATAGTTCAAGAGAAATATATATAAAGAAACATTGAAGACAAAGAGATAATCCTATTCAGTAAGGAATGAGAAACACAAGTTGCAAAATATAAAGAGGGGAAACAGAAGAAGAAGATTAATGAACTGAATATCGACGGAAAACTTTTAGTGTTAAATAAAAGAAAGCTGAAGAATGATTACTTATCCTCTGTAATCTTCTACTCACAAGTGCTACAGAAGACTTCCTCTAATTTTGAAAGTAACGGGATAACTCCATTTCTTCAAATGTTTTGTAGTAGAGAACAGAAGATTGAAGTGTTAGCTAAGTGAAATAATCCATGATTCTTGTTTCAAAGCTGTATATGTCTTGGTAGAAATGACTGAATTGTACAAATATAATCATACTTTAAAAAAACTTAAATTTTCAAAGCAATATCGTTTTTTTTCAACTAAACTAAAACTGATGGTAACTATAGAATGTTTTGTATATGCAAGCAGTTATTGTTAAAAGTTGCGATAAATTGACGAACCAGTTTGCACCACTGGTTAATTCAACTAACACCTTTGAGGGTTTGGTCATTTCATTAAATAATGTGGAGTCCAGAATTTTTGCTTATGTCTATAGTAGGCCTACTCCACAACGGACATTCTTTCATATTCTTCAGATATTTTCATTAGAAAATTCATTTCTTGAAGAGTTCCTATTATTTCGAAACCGATGAACTCATGAGTAAAAATTGCTTTTTGTTTGTTAACGCCTGAAATATTTGTGATTTAGGCAGCAAAAATGCCAAGAGGGCTACATGTTCACTGATTTTACATAATGTTCTTAAGTCAAAACAAACTCCATTTCCAAATATCCGCAATTTTCTGTATACGAATCAAGTCTATGAAATGTTTGAATTTGAATTTACTAATGGCCTTTAGGCATCTCAGGCTCAGGCCGGGATAGGGTGAGGGAGAGGTCATTGGAAGGTAGTAGGTCATAGCCTAATTTGTAGGTACCATTCGGCATTTGCCTGATATGACTAAGGAAATACCTGGAAAAAACTCAGTCAGAATAGGTGGCCGATGAGATTGTTCCCAGGACCTTTCGATTACAAAGCCAACGCTCTACCATTGAGCTACGGCCGTTTGGTGCCTATATGAGGCGTGTCTCCTAATGGTTAACGATGTAGAAGAAGACCCTATACATAACGTCGGGATAAAAAACTCAATTCAAGAATGATGCCTACATGAACAGAAAATATAAATTATCTTCACTTAAGTACATTTTTGTACTTCGAACTCTATATGCGTGTATTCATGGATTAATCTACGCATGTACTATCAGAGGCCATAAGCTAATTTCGTATATTAAAGTATTAAATATGTACAATTTGTGTATATTTCTGTAAGATTAGAATCTTACGTTCATGATTTGTGACGGAGCACTCCAGATGGGACTTTGCAAGCCCCTTTTGGGTGCCATATTCAGTTTTGTTTTATCTATCTGTAAAAATAGGCTCCTAAGCGATAATAATTAGAACGAAACGTTTATATTTATTTGATTTATTTTTACCGATAAACAACATACTCGAGGAGAGAAATCGAAAATCCCGTAGTCAAGCTTTCTAACGCTAAATTCCCTATTTTGTTCGATCTTTCGCTCTTGAAAGACGTGATAATTTGTTCTTCTGTGTGTACGTATTTAGCAGTAAGGAGTTTGCACATACTGGCCAGATCTAAATGGGTTTTGTGTCTACCCGAAGAGACAAATCTAAAAGTCCGTTCCAAAATTTTTAAAAGCAATCGGAAGTGTCTCTTTTCCCAACCCTAAAACAATTTCCCGAGTTTACTCGTTAACTCAGATCTTGTTTCCGCCCATATTATTCATTTTATCTTATCTTATCAGATCTTGTTTATATGAATATCATAATCGAACATTACGAAGAATTTTAAGGACGGGACGAGACAAAATGGAATCATCCAATAGCGTCATATGTTATATGTCACAATATTGGTACTGAGCTGCATACATGGTGCGCTGTCAGTCTGTCAGTGGGATGGTGCCAAAGTGAAACGTGGAGGACATATAACTCACAAGTGTTTTCATTTTTGGATTCAAACAGATACATTTTACACGAATTTCAATTTTATTTATGGCCTTTAGGTAGGCCCTATCTCAGGTTCAAGATACATTTTACATAACTAGCGACGAACATTTGAAGCCAAGAAAATTGGTGTTTACCATTCCACTCATGCTTGGCGCCTGGAAGCTCTGGGAAATGTGAAAACATTGTACACATGGGTGCTACACGAGTTAACACCAACAAACAAGAGGAAAGGATAAGACCGAATGAAACTTCTAAGAAGAAAAGTCACAGGCTAAGGCAAAGAGGGACACACAAATTGGTACAAATGAAGAGGACCTACTGCTATTGTTGGAAAGCTAATGCTAATTATAAGAGTGTTGAAAGTGACACAAAGATACCCAGTAAAAATCACACTTTTTTTTTTAATCTTAATTTTGTGCTGAAAAGTGCAAGTGACCTACGCAGGAAATCAAAGTTTGTTACGTTTATCTGAAAATGTAATTTGAACACTTTTTGCGCACTTAAGTTTTCAGATTTTTTTTTTTAAATATACGCTTTGTTCATATTACGTATACACAATATGTTCTGATAAACTCCAGATCTCTCATTTCTGTTTCTAATTTCTTCAATATACGGGGGCATAAAGAAAGTAGTGTCTGATGATCATTATATCGCAAAATATCAATCCAAACTTAATTCGTTTTTAGCCGCGTATAGAGTGAATATTCATGCTTGTTTTCACCAATTTTCGTTATTGCAGGTTTTGCTGAACCATGGATGTGAAACATAAACGAAGGGCTATCATCGAGTTCCTGACAGCAGAGAGATCTACTGCCAACATCCACGAAAGGATGAAAAAGGTTTATGGTAAGAAGACAGTTGACGTGAGTAATGTCCGAAGATGGGTCAGCAAGTTTAAGAGGGGAGAAACTAGTGTGGAAGAAGAACCTCGAAGGGGAAGACCAATAACAACTGTAACAGAAGAAAAGGGTGAATTATTTGTTTAGGGAGGATCATTGTCTCACTGTCGCAGAGGTCATCGGAAGTCGAAACTCTCATGCGGTAGCAATGCTGTCCAGATGATGATCAAAGAACTGGGATACCAAAAGCGTGTGCAAGGTGGGTTCCTCATCAGTTAATTAAGAGCTGACTTGAAACAGAGAACATTTTTCCACTAGTGATGCGTGTACGACCCAGAGAGGAAGAATCAGTCTATGGAGTGGCGCCATGGCGGCTCCCCTCAGCACAAAAATTCAAAAGTGTGCGCCCTGTCCACAAGTGGCTTCGACCAGTGGGTTGAACGGTGGAGAAAATGCATCGTCACTGATGGAAACGTGATCGAGTAGCACAAAAGTTGTAGCTGAACGGTTGTTCTACAAATGTGTGTAATTTCATTTCTCTTTTAATATTATTACAGAAGTTATGGTCTAACATGTATTAACAGTAGGTTTTCGGTATGCGCCTACTAAATAAAGAGAAAAGTAGCAAATTTACTGTTGCCTGAAGCTCAATTGATTACAGCAATACTTTATCTCCAAGACGGGCAAGGTTTATCCCTGATCCACCCTTTTTTTCATTTCTTACCTAGACTAAAACAACCGTTTGTTAGTAGTAGATACAAAAATGCTGGTGTTAACGCAATTTTGAATATCACTTTTTCTGTGTTAATTTAGCACCATCATATTCAACACAACACACTTTTCAACCCAGTAATTGTGCTTGGATGACATCTCCATTGCGTTGAATCAACACCGATTACAGCTCCATTGTGTTACCACCGGAATTAATACCGACTTGTGTTGAACTAACACGCATATGTGGTAGTCATCTTGTGTTAAATTAACACCAGTAGTTTATGCTGTGTAGAAAAACGAAATAATGTTTCCAGAAATCTTGCATTTAAATAAACATATTTTTTTAAATTTACATGTATGTGCCAGATTGGCCACTATGGCTTAAGCTCGGTGCCAGTCTGGTACCACAGAAATGTAAGTTAAATAAGAAAGCTTAAATAATATTTCCCGCAATTCATTCTTTCGTGAGTATAAACTCTAACTTTGTGGAAAAAGTTTACAAAACTTGAACAATTGAGAAGTACAAGTGATGTTATTAAAATGTTAAAAAGCGCACTTTTATTGCACTGTTGTAAAAGGGAATTACAGAGTTTGATTTAGGGGAGTGAACGATGGGGAAAATTAGATGAAAATCAAACAAACTAAGAAATTGAGAAAGTGAGGCTATATGAAATGAATATGAATAAAAACAGAAATAAAATTCTTGGTTTAGAGCAAGATCAAGACAGATACTCTTTCCTTTACACGAAATGCATGTCTAATACAATTGTGTGCCAATTGAATTTTCTATGGAAATTTATTCTTTAGCTCAGGACTACCAATGACATCATCACAGTCATGGAATAGAACATAGCGTTTCCAAGCGGTTGTGAGATCTTTGCAAAATCGTTTCAGAGTTTGAAGTATTCCGTACGCATTTTGGCATTGTAACCTCACGTTACACGTTCACACATGCTATGATACTCATGAGATATCTATCCTTATAAAATGCATATGAATGTGCATGTGTATCTGTATGTGTGTGTTTGTTTGTGTGTGTGTGTGTGTTGAGAGAGAGAGAGAGAGAGAGAGAGAGAGAGAGAGAGAGAGAGAGAG
>JAGDQP010055767.1:0-13071 GCA_022664845.1 Lepisma saccharinum
GGTGTCCCAAGAATACACTTTTTGACTAAAAAATAAATAAATAAGGGGAGTAAGTATTAAAGCCTTGGAAGTAAGATAAATAGTGAAAATGTGAGTGGGATATTTCCAAAAATTTCACAGAAGTGCAAATAGTGTAAAGATACCAAGCGAAAAAGTTGTATTTTCAGAATATTCTATTGTCACCAATAAAAATATATACTTTTTATTTGTCTGTCTTGTTCAAGACAGCAATAAAAAGAAAATATGTATTTGATTCGTGGACTTCCACCGAGCTTTCGGGATCTCCAACCAGGAGTCCACGAATCATATGTTGGAAACTTACGGTGTAAACCCGTCACAAGTTCAAGTTACGTTATAGGTTGGACTCAGTGACCGATTTGTACAATTTTCAGAGACCGGGGGGGGGGGAATTCTCAAACCATAGAGTACCGTATTTTACATCCATTCATATCCCAGGCTAGTGGGATATTTTAGAAAACCGAGCCAGGGAAGAATTTTGCAGAGAGGGGTAAAATCCCAACCCTCTCCCATTACAATTCGAACACTGGGTTGAAGAGGACATCATCTAGAAGACAACAACTTCGGAGTCTATACTCAATATTCGTCAAATTTCTAGTTATACTTTAAATGAAACCTCGATACGAAAAAATAAGTTTATCAGTTTATATTGTGAACAAAATGCGTTAAAACTATTATTTTTTAGGAAAAAACAAAACAAAATGCAAAGTAAATATATTACATTTAACGCTGTAGATTGTGTTGGTTATCTGTATCTATATATCTTTATACTGGTGATGGAGGGAGCTGCAGATGAGCCCACACTATTGAGTTTGATATCACTCGAACTTTAGTGAAATTTCACACTTGGAGGTTTTTATAAAGTTGGCAACTTGGATTCCGGAAGTTAAACATTCAAATCTGGAAATCCAAAATGGCGACAGGGTGAATTCAATGTTGAAATATAAGAATTACAATAATTCAAAAATTTCATATCAGGGGATTTCAAAAGGTTTAGTTCCGATTTTGCAAGTGGAAAAAAAAAAAAATGTTGAATCCCAAAACCCAGGATAAAGGCAGCATGAGGCTATCTTAATTTTTTAATACCATGCGATTTTCGTAAAAATTCCACATTCTTCTGAAACAGATTCTGAATTACGAAAATTCAATATGACATCTTGAATTACAAAATCAGAAATAGTGCCAGCCCAAAAATGGTTTAACTTTGAAAACATCTCTCATTTTCGTGAAATTTCATACATGACAATTTCGAAGTCCACTAAGTTCAACCTTGAGGCCACAAAATCTTGCATCCCGAAATCCAAGATGGCGACAGCGAAACAACTTAATTTTAAAACATTATCTAATTTTCTTGAAACTTTATATCTGGACATTCCAAAGGTCACTGAGCTTAATACTGAAGTCAAAAAATTTCAATTACAATATCCAATATGGCATCAGACCTTAACAAAATTTTCTAAAAAAGATTTCATCGTCCGATTTTTATGCGATTTAATATGTTGGTAGATATTGAATTTAATTCTGAAGTAAATATCTTAAATTCCGAAATTCAAGATGGTGGTAAGTGACAGTCTGAAACAGTTTATAATAATAAACGCGAGAAATACATTTAAGTAGATTTGATTTTTAAAATTACATCAAAATATTAAAAATAAAATTCTTACCCAGGGAGTAGGAAATAGAAAACTAAACTATAAAACGTAAAGGAGCCCTCATGTAATTCCAAACGCGCTATTGTAAATTGCAAGACTCAATTCGTACAGAGATATATGCTAACATGTTACATGGGAATAAGATAATTCTTTTTTTTTCTTGAGGGCCACCTGGTTTTTATAGCTGGATTAAAATTGCTTCTAGTTCCTGGGAAACAAAGCTAATTTTTATGCTTTTGTATTAACAGAATAACTTGAGAAAAGGTAGTAAACTTATATTTTTAACACTTATTTTATTCCATTTGAAAACTTAACTGTGGAATCTAGAAATGAGAACCAGAGTGTGTCAGTTTCAAATATAACCCATGTTTAAATATTGAATCAGGATATTGTAATACATTTTCCCAAGCTAAATGTTTTGAGACCCAAATCCTAAAGTGTTCTGCAACCAGCCAAACTCAGCCTAGTTGCAGGATAGCATTTATTTTAGGATATAAGTCCATATTTAAAAAAATATATATTAATATGTGCTTTTAAAATATATATAAAAATATATGGAAGTAACAATGGCATATTGTATTGTCACCCGACTTACGTCGCTGTGGTGCAAAATTTCATCATTCTATGTCACCAGGAAATGAGTTAAATTAACGTTCCAAGATTTGAGGACACCACGAACCATTGTGAACTAAAGAAAAGAATGTATAATACAAAGTTGATTTTTTACAGTGTGTGTGTGTGTGTGTGTTTTACAGAGTTGGTTCCTCGGAGGTTCTACTAAAAAAAAAAAAAAAATGTTGATCTATTATAATACATTGTTCGGAACATGTTAATATTTCCAATAGTTCCTGAAAAAAAACTTCAGTTTTCTTTTTGGAAGTAAAGGCGTATAAAGATCTATTCATTCCAAAATATACGATTTTATTTTATTTTCACAAATCATTATCCACGGTTACTTAAACATTCTATAGTTCTCGTAGTACATGAATGAAAATAAATGGAATTTTTTTAATGCATTATAAAAAGAAGGCTATCGCCCATAACCCGTTATTTTTTTTTTCTAATAATTTGCATTTCTAGGTTTAATTGCCTGTCAAAAGTTCGAGAGAGAAAGTTATGGGAACATTAGTGGACTGCGTCTTTGTGAATTTCAATTGCATTTACGGTAACTATGGATCAGGCCGGGATAGGGTTTGAGAAGTCAGCCAGGCTCTAGTTTTGAAGATACCATCCCAGCGTTAGTTTGGGGTGACCGAGGAAACACTTCAATCAGAACGAGCAGCCGCTGGGATTAAACACAGGACCTTTCGAATACGAATCGAACACACTACGAAATTACGACTGCTCTATACAGGGCCTTTGTCTACTACCTGGCATTTGCCTAATGAAATTGAGAGAAACACTCGAGAAATGTAACTGAAATGACCAGCAACAGCAAGACTCGAATCTGTGTGTCTTCTCCAGTGCTAATACGAAGTCAGCTAACCTAACTAAAAAAAAAAAAAAAAAAAGCAAGAAACTTGAAAAAGCTAATGTGAGTACAAAGTTTTTGATTCCTAAACTGGAACAGGAAGCTCTTTACTTCAAGCCTTAATGGTCCCATTTCGTGTAACGTTCTCCTGTCTTTAGTTGTACGAGACATCTTTGGGCTTTATCTGGTCAAAAGTCAGGCCTCTGTTCTACGGTGCAAGTATATGTGTGAGTTGTCATATTTTTTTATACTGTCATACTGAACAAATGACACGCAACAATGAAATTTTGGAAAGAGGCCCCAATAATACATGTGAATGTGTGTAAAATGAACTATCGGAGTTTTTTTTACATTGTTTATTTTAGCCGAGAAAATAGACTACCCGTAAATGACGTCATACGCCTGCGCAATTACGAGTAGTCTGATTTCTACTTACTTGCATAATTTGTATTTACGACCCACATGGCATATATGGTCTAAGCCCTTTGCATGTCTTAGGGATGAGTCTCCCGGTGAACACTTCCGGGAAAAAAAGGGATGAGGAAGATAAAGGCTACCAGGAGCATCCCTTTATTGTTCTGATGAAACTAAAAATACTTATACCGGCCGCAGGACTTGAACCAATGTGCCTCCCCAGCGTCGGTCCGAAGACCGAAACGTTAATCACTGAAAACTCAACCCATTGAATGAAGTGGTTCAGAGCCCACTTCATTAAAAACGGTGTAAGACCCGTCCTTAAAAGCTCACCATCTCGTATAATAATTTAATCAATCACAGGGACTGGATAAGTAATGGTTTATAAATATATTTCCATACGAATTCGAGACTTAAAACCTAACTTAGGAATTAAGGTCAAAAAAAAAAAATATAACCACTTGTTATCTTTAAGTTAATTTTCTAAAACAGAATCAAGGATTAGTTAAACGAGTTTCAAAGCAGAAATGTCCGAACAACACAAACAAATAACCATAAACAACAAGAGCAAGAAAATTCTGAAATGTGGCATGAAAATAATGCAAAATCATGCCATAACCTGATAATTAAGAATTCTGTTCTTACATAAAAATAAAGAGGAAAAAAAAAAAAAACTTTGTTTGTACTCACCTATCATTTTTGTTTCTCCATCAAAGCGTTGCTGTCCTTCTGCCAACTTCGTTCCAATCGTGGTATCGTTGACATTTCCACTGCTTGTTGTTTCTTGGTCCAATAAATCAGCCTTCTTCTCTGTCGCCCTCCTAATCACACAGTTGCCATTAAAAAAAAAAATTGCTGTAGAAGGCACCGATGGAAAGAAGATTCCTCCACTTCTCTTAAATCCCCTCTACTATCGTTAAGTCGTAGAAAATTATGACTTCACTCTTCTTTTAAACTTTAGATTTGCACCGCCGATTCTCTTCTGAAATCTGGCAAAATGACTGTTTATATTAACGTTGTTTTTTAAAAAAAACAAACATAAAAAAATCACTTTTCTGCAGTCGTGAGATCAAGTTCCTCCTCAAACAAGGTACGCTTGACCCCCACCTGGTTCTACTACTGTAGTAGCACCCCCACGGCCCCTCCACAATTCACGTCCACCACCAATTACATTGCTATTACTATGATGCAGGTGGTGATGGTGATGATTTCCAAGCATAGCTGTAGAAGACATATTCCTCTCCAGAGTTGAATAATCGGAGTCTATAGAGGAATAAATATGCTCCGAGTTACGTGCGGAACTGTTTCCAATAACACCACCGTTACCTGCATTATTGGAGTCTATTGTCATGTAGGTATGGTGGTGATTTCGTATGCGCGGAGATGGAGTCCCCGTGACGGCCGATGAGTAGCCGGCTTCCCGGTCGGGTAGTTCCGACTTATCGCGGTGAACTGGAAGGACGGTCGTATACCCTCTAGGAAGAGTAGTGGCTGTTGTCACTGTTCCATCACTTTTGTTAAACACTGGATGGTTACTACTACTATTATTATGCTGAAGGTGGTGATGGCTATTGGTATGATGAGGGTGGTGATTATTCGTGTGATGTCCTTTCTTTATACTATTCGTGTAACCATCTAAGGTATAATTGTTAATGTTCCTCCGATAATTTGTTATATGTTCACTAGGCATTGCATAACGCAGTCTTTCCCAAAATCTTTTATCACCCCACTTCACTCTGGCACTACTTGTCTTTAAATAAGGGCGTAAGTCCGGATCTAATTCAGCTTCCGGTAAATTACCCTCTTCTACTAAAATTAGTTTATAAGTCCGGCCCTTGAGGGCCTCGTGCAGAGCCGATTTAAATTCATTTCGACTCCACTCAGTCTGCAAGAAATTTCGTGACAAAATAAGAATTACACGCCGACTAGCTTCTGCCGCTTCAACCACTGGAGGAACATAACTTGTAAGCGGAAGATCCCGATGGTGTAGGCACAACTGAAATGATGGGTTCCCATGTTCGAGTTCCGCCACAATAGGCTGCACTACAAATTCTTCATCTTTCGGACTGTAACACACATACCCATCATAAAGCTTTTCCCGATCTTCACTCTGCACTGCCTTTTGAAACAATCGTATCCCGAAACGAGAATATACATACACACGGATATCATCCCGATACACAAAGATCGCCACACACAGAATAACAATGATGAAAAATGAGCTGAGAATCACAATCATTAAAGGGAAATAATCGGAGATCATTATACTGTGAATAACGGACACACTACCAGAATCATTGCATGTTCCGTTATAATCAATCACATGTCTCAGATTTGTTCCTTCCACATCATTCATATAACACCATATTTCATCACTATCAGAGACTTTTCGCACATTATCTTGCACCCAAATTTGTAATTCTTGCAAGAACTTGCATTTACAGGTCCACTTATTGTTTGATAATGTAACCTCGATCAGATATGAATTCAATGTTAGCTGCCAAACTGGGAAAGTGACAAGTCTGTTACCATCTAAACGAAGAATTTCCAGTGATTTTAAGGGCAAAAGTGTGACATTATTGATAGTAGAAATAAGATTATTTTGAAGATAAAGTTCCCGTAACTGGGAAAGATGTTCGAACTCAAAACCTTTTAGTTCCTTAATTCTATTTTCTTCTAAATGAAGAATCTGTAACGCACTTAAACCATTAAATGTTCTGTTCTGGATACTTTCAACTCTGCTATTGTTAACAAAAAGCACAGTCATTTTCGATCGACCAATGAAGACATGGTTTTTCAGTTCTTTTAAATAATTCCCGTCCAAATACACTTCTGTGGCATCCATTGGTATTCGTCGGGGAATCTGGTCCGTACCCAAATTAGCACAATCAACAATATTCGCCGTCCACTGTTCGTTGTGATAACAAGTACAATTAGTTGGGCACATCATTTCGCAGTCACACGCGTCAAAATCA
Organism: Lepisma saccharinum; assembly: GCA_022664845.1. NCBI lineage: Eukaryota > Metazoa > Arthropoda > Insecta > Zygentoma > Lepismatidae > Lepisma > Lepisma saccharinum. Next base: position 6,531 of record JAGDQP010055767.1, read on the forward strand.
CAACAGAGGCAAAGGGTGAAACAATGTGTTTCGTACATACACAGAAAATGCGACGAATGGGCGTCAATAATGGGAAGATGAGGCAAACCTCGTGAGTAGGTCATTTTACACATGACATTGTCCAAGTCCATTATTCTTGGGTATTGTCGACGATTAATTAATTCATTCTGGTTAATTGATTGAAGCCACTCCATGCGGCAATCACAATGGAAAGGATTGCCACCAATGTACAACTCGGGTAAAGGCTCATTGTCCGGAACCGGCTGTAGCCTCAAGGCCGCTTGATCAAGTTTGACCAGTTCATTCGAGTACATGTAAACACGAGTAATATTCACTTTATCCAGAAACGTGTTAGGATGAACTTTAGAAATATTGTTGTTATTGATGTAAAGCATTTCAATACTGTTTGGGATGGACAGGGCAGCAACTTCTGTGAGTTTGTTATGATTTGCGTACAGTGTCTTTATGTTCAAACCACTTTTTAGTTCGTAGTAATTGCCCAGCTTTTCAATCAAATTCTGATGTATATCTAACCACTCCAAAGATTTGGGAACAAATGCATAATCGAACCAAACCAAATGATTATCTGACAGATTTAGAAACTGAAGATGTGGTAACGTTGAAAAGACTCCATTAATATCAGACAAATAATTTTCATCCAATCGAATTGCTTGTAACTCTGTGCATTTATCAAATGTTCCGCGTTCAATATGCTGAATCTTATTCTGCGCTAGGTTAAGCATTTGTAAATTGGTCAGGTCCAAGAGCGTACCACGAGTCAGATTACCCAATCCATTACCGGTCAATCTCAGGCCAGATAACTGGTGAAGATTACGGAACGAACCATTGTATAATTTAGTAATTTGATTCTCTCCTAAATCCAAAGACTTCAGGAAGGTCAATTTCTGTAATGCTTCCGGTACAACACTCAATGAATTAGAACTCAAATCTAGTTCCTTGAGGTCGGAACAATTTTGAAAGGCAAGTGGATGAAGAGACTGAAGCCTGTTGTTGTTTAGACTCAGCTTACTTAGAACAAATAGGCCATTTAGAACAAGACCACCAACGTGCACTAAGTTATTATTGGCCAGATTCAATGTATGAAGATTATACAAAGGAAGAAATGCATTATCATCAATACTTTCAATATAATTATTGTTAAGATCTAATATTTGCAAGCTATACAGACCTTGGAAACTTTGAGCATGAATTATCGTAAGGTTGTTGCTGGAAAGATCAAGAACAATTAATCGGATGAGGCCAACAAAAGCACTTCGATTTAAACTCTCACTTGTCACTTGATTGTTGGACAGATCTAAAACAAGAAGTTGTTCTAAACCGTCAAACAAACCCGGAGGGAGATCCTTGAGAGAATTGTTTTGAAGATAAATTTCATGTAGGTCCCTGGAGCTCTTAAATAAATCAGAAGATAACGTCACCAAATAATTACTTGACACATTGAAGACATGCAAAGCGGTAAGACCGGCTAAGCCCTGACCTTCGATAACGGAAAGTTCGTTGTTTTGTAAAAAGAGTTTCTGCAATCGTTTTAATTTAGAAAGAGAATGGTTACGAAATAATTGCAGTTCATTATACGAAAGATCCAATGATTTTACGTCCAAACCACATTCATTCTTTTCAAACCACAAATTATCCAAGCTTCGCAGTCGATTATGGGTTAAATTTAGTGTCTGTAGGTTGCGTAACGAACAAAACAGATATTCCGGAACCGCTTTAATATTATTCCACCCTAAATCAAGTACTTGTAACTCTCTCAGAGTGGAAAAACAACCTGATTGAAGTTCCAGAAACCTTGAAGGCCAATCGGAATTGTGAGTTCTTAACGTTAGCTTTTTCAAGTCCCGTAACCCGTCGAAGGCATCCAAGGGCACTCGGAGGATTTTACAATATTCAATCTCAAGCTCTTCTAGTTGGTACAGTCTTTGGAAAGCGTGGGAACCAAGCGTACTTTCAAAAAATAACACTTCACTACACTCAATTCGAAGTTTCAGAGTATTATCTGCAAGTAACACACTAAGGTTTGTTTTGTCAATGTCGTTCGAAATAGTACGTAGTTTACACGACAATATGGCTTTTGATGTGTCATTATTTTCGAAAGTCCATGCACAATCATCTGGTGCTTCGTATTTGAAACTAGCCGCAGAAATAAACAATATGAGAACGCCCACAAATATGGTCGTCCAAATTTTACATACACGGCTTAAACACAGCACCATTTTTCTCCCCCGGCGAAACAAAAAGTAAAAAAGAACAACAATTCGTTGTTTACTGTTCTTTTCCCTATAATCACAGATATCACAACACCATCACAATTTGTTTTTTCTTATAAAAATGTTTTGTTGAATTTTACGTTTGTGTCTGCCTCCACCCTATCACTCTAACATACCCAATCTAGGATTGGGCAAAAATTGTATACTGTTTCCAAATGAACAATGTAGCACGGATAGCTTTAATGTTGACTGTTTCAACATTACAAAGGTTCCCGTATGTCACCTACTCACCAACATATCGATGAACGAGGTTGTAGGGAATGATGAAGACGGTCCTCCAGTTTATTGTGGCGATGACCGGCCAAACTGTTGTTGCTGATGTGTCGTGAAGACTGAAAATTCTTCTTTTCTTGATGTCCAGATGTGACAAAATCGGTCATTTCACTTCCACAAACGAAAAAAAATATAAACACAAAAAATATGTACGTTTTATCACGTTACACTCATTGTATAATTTTTCGTCATAACGGTTGTTTTCTCTGCCGACCACATATATTTTTTTTTAAAAAAAGCACCAAAGTGTGTATACGTAGTATATATATACTTCTTTTTTTATTGACCACGTATTAACCGGAAAACGTTTTGATAGCCACGGATGTACCGTTAACTCAACTTTCGTCCGTGCGGGATTATTACACTCTCGCTTCGCTCTCACGCGGACCTCAGGCTCTCTTTGACAACTAAAGCCTTGCTGGTTCGTGCAGCCGCTATTATGGTGCAACGTTTGGTAGATGTCAGCACTTTCTGCGCATGATTTCTGCAAGAGCTCCTTCGTTTTCCCTTTCTGCTTCTGCTTCGAGCGCGAGGGTCCCCCAAAACATAACGAGAATGAACGAACGAGCCACCGTCGTATCGTATCGTAGCTGGGAACCTGCTCGAGCGAATGACAGGTCGACAGATTGCATGAAATCAAAATACTGTGTTTGTATTCTTTACAGTAGAATCGAACCGAACATATACTAGATTTTTTTATTTAAATATCATAGTAGTTTATAAAGATCTTGTTGAAAATATGTGTTTGAATGTGCATGTGTTACAGAAACTAGTGTAGTATAGGGATACCAGACGTCCTTCTTTAGAAGGACACGTCCTTCTCTTAGAAGACTATCCTTTCTTCTAGTAAAAATCTTATTTTCTGCCTTTTTCAAAAACTGAAATAACAAGCAGACAACCTGCTCTTGATTTTGAAAACAGAATGATGATTATGAAGGGTGTTCTACCCGAGGGCAAATCTACAATCCGAACAGGGATTTCGCCAGGAACTTCAGTTTGGGGGAGTATAAGCTCAAAATTATGAGGGCGTTAGTGGAACTCTGAATTGTTTCTATCGAATTTTGACTGTAAATAAAATTTAAGTTGGGGGAGGGTGCTCTCGAGGATTTGGAGGTGACACCCCTCACAGGGAGTGTCTGGTGGAATCATTGAACCTAAAGAACCATGGGCAAGGTGAACTGATTGTGGTTGGTCATTGTCTTCCATCGACTGAATATGACGTTCTAAGGGTGGAATCTACAGCTTAATTCGGTTCCGAACCACTTGTGTCACCACTGGTATCGAACTCAGGACATTTTGATTACAAGACAGTAAACGTTACCACTCACCCACGGAAGCGAAAGCACACCTGTAGAAAGATGACATGTTATACACAACAATGTAAACATCTTCGAAATATTACGAAAATATTGAAAAACAAGTTCCTTGTGATTTTTTCATATCCGATATTGATTCATTTTAACATAGATATATTTTTTTCTTTACTTCCCTTCCCAAAGTGCAATTAGCACTTAAAACCGCGTGGTTATACCCAAACGCAGAAGTATGTGAACAAAATTAATTATAGGAAGCTGAGTTTTGTAAATTGCTCAAGTAATATTACCCAAATCAGGGACTGTACCAATTGTAAATTTATCAACTGTGAATTTTAAATGATCAAAATTCCTGACAACGAAGCTACTTAGAACTGATAATATCTGATGATCCATAAATGTTTATGAATATTTTCAATGTACTCCTTTCTTAACATTCCTTTTATTTTGATTTCGCCTGGTAAACACTACGATTTGATTTGTACACATAAATCCATCCCCCGTGGTACAGTTGGTAATGTCGCAGACTTGGGCTCTGCCTGGAGAGACACACAGGTTCGAGCTCCGTTGCCGGCCATCCTTACTACTGTGTTTTTCTTAGTGCTAGAAGGCACTAGCACCAAATGAAGGCTAGAATGATACCTTAACATAGGAAGGATGGCCCCAATCCCTATCTCACAAGTGGAACGCTGAGGATGTCACTCTTTAGACTTGACAAGCTTAGGCCACAATTGCCATCTTAGCAGCTAAATGAAAATCTACGACGCATCCATTTTTGTATAAAATTGAACTGAGTGAGTATTTGATATTTAATATAATGAAACGCGTTACCATGGAAATGATAAGTGTTTTAACATACCCATGTGGCTGAAACACTTGAAACCCTGTATTAGCTTGTTCAAGTTTAGTTGAATTCACCCCAGTAGCACACAAACGTGTTTTGAACATTGATTTTTGTTTGTTGATTTCGTTGATTAACAGTTATCGGTTGAAAAAAAAAAGTACGTTTAATTTTAGACCATATTTCAACCAAGACTTGATATTGTTGATAAGAGGTTAATTCAATGTTGATTCAACTGTTATTTTCAACTATGATATAGATTTCGTTTCATGGGATTCTTTCTGATTTAATGGAATAACATTTGTAATTAAGAGCTAATTGAATGTCATTAACTATTATTTTGTATCCTCTTTTGCATGTTGAAAACACGCTGAATTTCAATCTATATTCAAACGAAAATTTGATTTCGTTGATAGCACGTTAACATGAAGTGTTTTTAGCTATTATTTTGACCTGTGCCTAGATTATCTTTCCAAGTTAATTGCTTAAAAATTGTGTTTAAAAGCGAATAGAATAAAGTTTTCTAAGTTTCTCATGTTTTCATTTGCATGTTGAAAACGATGATGAAACGGCGCATCTGAATATATGGCACCTGCAATGCCTATTATTACAGATGCCGTAAAAGGGTAGTCACTTTCAAGGTGGATCCGTGGATGAGGGGATAAGGCGACGAGCTACCAACGACGAGTGCGGAACGTTCCAGCTTCGAACCCTGCAGCAGACGGTTGGATAATTTACTGTTGGAAAATTAATTCTGTATATCATAATAAAGGCAACGGACAAAACGTAAGTAAATGTGTATACCAATAGACAGCAACTATGCTTTGTTTTGACCAATTAAAACCGTTTCTTGCTGTCTACTTGTTTCTTCTCAACTATTATTCAACGTCGAATAAACCGTTGAACAGGCGGACATTTCGGCACATTTACAACGTTGAAATAACATTTCGGTGATAACGTTTAATCCACGTATTTTCAACGTATGTGTGCTATTGGGGTAGGCTCAAACTTTGCTCCGTCCTGAACCTGAGATACCTAAAGCCATAAATTCAATTCAATTCAATCTTTCCTTCGTCATGTTCAAATAGGTTTCTAATAATTGGGCCTCTTTACGATGAAAATGGAAAATGTTTTAACATTCCAATAGATCTACTGTTGTAGCCTTCTAAATATTTCCTTTGCGCCATTTTCTCAAGTTTCACTAGAATCAGTTCAACCGTTCCTTCGTTATGCTCGAACATGAAACCTAGTTCCCGTAGCCCAAGCGTAACATCCCAGACTTTATATCGGGAATGGGTAGGCACGTGGATTCAAACCCCGGTGCCGACTATCCTGACAGGGGTTTACCAAGGTTTCCCTCAGTCTCACCAAGCAAATGCTGGGATAGTACAATAAGTAAGACTGTGGTCGATCGCTACCCCTACCCTCAATCCCTACCCCATCTCGGCCTAAAGTAAAGACGCCAAAAGCCCATAAATAAATTCAAAATGGAATATATGTTTAACAACTTAAAATAGTTAACACAAAAACAACATGCCTTAACATTCTGATAAAATTAAAACCCTACATCGTTATATCCAGAGGCGGTTCTAGCCCGGGGCCGGGGGACCGCCCCCCCCCCCCAATTTTTTTCAGTGAAGATAAACTAATATCATCAATTGTCTTGAAATATTTAGTATAATTAATATTTATTTGGCAAGATGTTTAATGTTATCGATTCTTGAACATGAAATGAAGTGTACCATGATAAGCTTCTTCAATACACATGGGGTGGGGGAAGGAGTCACAGTGTATGTTAGAAACTGCATTTTGCCGAGTTTTAA
>JAGDQP010055768.1:0-12360 GCA_022664845.1 Lepisma saccharinum
GCCTGTTTCTCTTGTTTTTTATGTACATTTTTATGTACCATTCCTGCACATTTGTCCGTACATTACGTTACCACTCTGTAGTAATAGTAAATGGAGAAACTATGAAAATTCCGAAATTTCAGGAATTTCCCTCTTTTGCTATTTGTTTTGAAGGATGTTGAAAATTAAATTTGATGTCGATTGCACAACGGATAAAATCCTTAAATTATATTTTGAGGGAACTGTTCAATTTACATTTTTAGGATAATTTTTGGGTCTCGATTCATGTCATTTCATAAAACAACCATGACTCAGAATTAACCTAAAAGAGCGGTTGTAATTTTAGAATACATTTAACGAAATGAGGATAAATTCGATTCATAATTTTGAAAATCTCGTGATTCTGTTGGATAGTTTACAGGCTTCGTAAAAACGTATTAGAATTCAACATACTTTCAAAAAAGGCTTGGATATAAATCTAGCAGATGACACACCTCCTACCGCGAAACCATTTTTATGCAAAATTATATGCATTTTATATAAGTTTAAACCCAGACACACCTCGGACCCTCCCTTCCCAGAATGCTCTGAACCTCCTCAGAAACCAGATTCTAGATACATGTCCGTTGACGCGGTGTCAAATAGGTTGGTAATACCAGGATGGTTGCAAACTCGAGAGATACAAAGCATTTTATATGCTGTCCAATATTCACGTCAACTTTAGTGCGGATGCATACACAACTATATAAGGGCCATTTGAAAAATTTAACTTAACACGTGGTTCGGCGATACTGACAACTGGGATGATTAGGAACAGAACACTCACAATATTAACAATTGTGTTGAAGAATGTCTAAGGAAGCAATATGAAATATTAGATTATTTAAATAGATTGGCAACACTGGCAACTTCGGCATCCATACTATCTCTACGCGTCTCACTACCTAACGCACATGTATGTCAAGGTTGATATAGTCCAGTGGACACGTGTAACAGACAATCTGAAGACTGAACACTGATTTTCACACATATAGATTAACAAGTAAATGTGTTTACTAAACGTCTTTCACCGACTTATCCGTTGACATCCTGAGAGGCGTTACGAACTGGATTTAAAATTTGCGATTGCTATTGCGATGATCCAAATTATCTTTAGACAACAAGAATCGCAAATTTCAAATCCAATTGATAACATCTCTGAGGATGTCGACAGGAAACATTGCAAGACATCATAAGAAAGAAAGAATACAGTTCGTAAACCCCGATTTTTTTTATCATAGACAGGTGTCATGGAACTTAAGAGCCATTATTCAGAAATTCAGACAAGGTGTGATAGTTGTACTCCTTGATTCTCCTAATTGTTTACTACGTGAAAATAGGTGATGACATTTTGCAAGTTTCGCCTTTGGAAACATTACCCCTTCCCAGTTTTAACCCCCAAAGTTAAATATCACGGGATACTATTGTTGCGAAAATGCGAAAAGGCATATAATCCAAGTTTCTGTTTACATATAGTGATACTATTATATTAGCTGATGATGACTTTTCAAAAATTTATTGGAACATTGTTTTTTCCACTCTTGAGCGGCAACAAAGAAGAAACTAAAAACCCTTTTTTATGCTTTTAACGTATATTTTCTCAGCTAAGTAGCAACACCAAAAAATAAAATTTACAGTTTGTGGTCAAAGTTGTTAGAACATTGAAACTGTAACGTTTGCTGTGTCTTTTCACAATAAAGTTAAGGGTCAGCCAGTTTAAATTAAAATGAGAAGGTATTTCCAGAACCTACTATTTCCATTTTAGCCCCTTTTTAATTCCCTGTATTTCATGAACAAATTCCTGATTCCATTTTGAAGCAAATGTTATATTAAACCATTTATTTTAAACGGATAGTGACAGCAATCTGTTTTTGACTTTCCCGTTCAATCTGACAGCAAAATCGAATCGGCAACTTGCAAATTGAATGAAAGACAGAAAAAAAAAAACTGGAAATATTGTGTTTTGGAAACAAGCTTCACATATCAGCCTTCATATTCTGTTTTCCTTCAAAATACTTTTATTACTTACTGTACAAAAATATAGCTTTGGTATTCAATCCCTTCCGTGCAAAAAATCACTCTGGAAAATGTCACTGATTCTATTTTGATAATTAAATTTGGATACCATTTTAGCCACTTCGATTACTTTGTAGGCTTTTCATGTAGGTGACTAAAATTATCAAGCAGACTTTAGAGCTAATAAGTATGTTTATTTTCATTTCCTATGATAAATCAGTCCAGAAATATTACATTCTTAGTATACACTAATTTTGGCATATGCCGGAGTACAAAAATGGCCGCCATTAATTAATTGGTAGGGATAAAAATAAAAAAAAATACCCCTTCAGAACTATTCTAGTATAAGAGATAAACATATTTCATAAATAAGGTAAATTATGGTAGAAGGGAAAATATAGCTTATCTGTTTCGAAGGAAAAGAAACACACACACGTAGACAACACTAATCGTCACATACCTTTTTGCAATATTTCGGTATTAAGACCGTAGACATGCTGTAGAGGAAAAGACACACACACGCGGATAGAACAAAAAACTAGGACGACAGTAGCGACACGTAGCGGACGGCGCATCCATTGGAGAACACTTGAATGCTGAATGCCGTGTAGAACAATTGGCAACTGTATAGCGTGTGAGTAATGGATAAGATTGCGGAAGGAAAAGAGTTGGAAATGCAAAGAAAACGGGTTAGACTTACTGAAGGATACATTTTCGCGTCTAAACTATGAATAAATACCCTCTCGCACAGACGGCGTGTTGAGGTGCTGGTTGTAAGGGGTAAAATGTGGATTATGGCAACCAGGAAAGATACGTCAAAATTGGGGTTATGAAACTCAGTGTGTAAGGAGACTGGGGCATCCGGTTCGTTAATAGTGCAAAAGTGGCGATGGTTATTAACACGAGTGGTGAGAGGTCCACTTGTTTCTCCCACATAACAGGCATCGCAAAATTCGCAAGTTAGGATGCATATAACATTAGAGCTGTGGCATGTAATTTTGGGATTTAGGGTGTATCGGCCATTAGCAGTATTGATACTGACTACGGGAGAAGTGATGAAAATGGAAGAGGCCTTACATCTGGTTCTCATGCATGCATGGGCGCCGGTTTGAAGTGGTGGCGAGGAAGGATTTGTACGGACTAAGATGTTTCTAAGTTTAGGTGGATGTTGAAATACTAATCTAGGTTTGGTCGATTGATCTTAGCCCAGATATCCACAATGAAGAAAGTTAGGTGTTCCCTCGAGGACCAAGTGAACAAGACGGGAAAGGTGCAGTTCAGGTTTTCCAGAAATATTTCCAGAGACTCTTGTCCGTGGGTCCAGATCAATTAAACATCGTCGATATAGCCAAGCTAGGTGAAGAGTTTGTGAGGTATGGAGTTGAGGTGTTCGGTCTCCAGGCGTCCCATGAAAAGGTTGGCGTAAGAAGGGGTCATGCGAGTACCTATGGCTGTGCCTTTGATTTGCAAGAAACTGTGTTCTCAAATGTGAAGTTGTTCACGGTGAGGACAAATGGTGCTAGCTGAAGCAGAAATTGTGTGCTGGGTTTACCAGGACTGCGGCGTATGTCGAGAAAGTGTTCAAGGGCAGCGACGCCATGTGTGTGGGTAATATTGGTATAGAGTGACGTCACGTCGACTGTAACTAAAATGATGTAAGGTGGGAGAGGACCACAGACAGAATGTATTGTGAGGAGGAAGTAGTTGATATCCTTGATGTAGGAAGGGAGAGCCTAGACAAAGGTTGGAGAAGGAGGTGAACTACCACATAAGTGAACCCACCACTTTAACCCAACCCCCAAAATTCTAAACGTCCGAAGCCAGTTCTAAACTTTTTCCTACATTTTCAACACCAAATTTGAGTCTCAAGTCAAGTGGCTCCTTCTCTTGGAGAAAATGCAATTTTCATTTTTACCAAGAACAAGTTCAATTTCTTGAGAACAACAATTTACACTATGAATTAGTGCAGTTCGAACGGAGTTTCAAGAAACAATTCTGAAACCGCCAAAACCACGTCTTGCCAAAAATGCTTCTTGAAGAAAATCAACTTGAAATTATGGAACCCTTTGCAAACTTGAGAAAGGTTTATGAATCAGCACCAGCCTAGAACCATATCTTCAAGTAACGAATTTTCTACAAGACGCGACTCTGAATTCGGCCCAATGAAAGTGATGGCCGTAATATACGGAAACAGAAAAAAAAAACATCAAATATAAATTATACTTATTCAATAGCGGATAAATAATCACAAATATTTTGTGAATTCACGAAGTTGTACAAAGTATACGTATTCGGCTAGAGTTATTCGCATCGGTAGTACTTCGTGAAACGGAAAAGACAGAAATTATGCACCGGAAGAGCGCCCATTCAAGTTTGTGTACAAGGGCGTGTACATATTTCACTGAAGGTTTCGATGCTGCGGCGCAGAATATTCACCGGCAAAGTGTTTTTTTTTTTTATCTTCTGAAGATATCGAACATAGATGCAAGACCGGAGCTTCGAAAGTAAACATTTTACCCAACGTGCAGTCATTAGTGTATATTGCTATTAAGGTCCTAAACAATTACCCCATTCTAATTGTCTTCAGTATGAACTGCTCTACTTCTGCACAAGTTCGGCATAGTCAATGTTGATAGGGGAAAATAAAATAGTATTTATTCTTTTTAGCCATTACTTTAATACTGTAGTTTAACTACTTGCGACGTAGATCACTGGAATGAGCTCAGAATCCTAATGTTTTGTTTCTATAGCTAGATAAATGATGGAATCATGTGGAACCTAATTATATTGATGAAGGATATAATTTCATGTTTAAGATGCGAAAGTAGTTTGTCCTTTTTCTTTTATAGTAGGCTGTGCAATTTTAAATTATATGATATTCATTGATATTTTTTACTAATGTAAACTTTCCGGAAAAATTGGAGGCCGAAAATAAAGAGCATTCTTTTTGCCAGTTTGGAGGAGCTAACATGATTTAATCATTTCTCAATTGTCAGTTTTTGGTACCATGCATTTAGTATATTTAAATCTACAAAAACTCGTCAAAACAATACTATGTTCCATAAATGTATATTCTATCGATTCCAGCTTGCAGCCAATGTCATATATTGCATTGAGATGAAACAATAAAATGCAACGGAAAGCTTATGTTTTTTGCTCCATATTAATAATATTTCTAATCGTAAACTTTCCATATATACAATGAGAAGTCAATAATAGGCGTGATTTATGGATCTAAATATTTTCTTATAAATATAATGAACATGTTTGAATTATGAACAAGTTTTGGCGAAGCAGGGGTGGTAAGTGAAAGTTACTAATAATTTATTTTCCATGTTATCACTTTATATTTCAAGCAAATAAGTTCTGAACTTTTGGAGCTCATTAGTACGCAGAAAACAGGTAGGGACATGATCCTTAACTTATTTCAAACAACTTATAGAGAAAACTAGTCGGGATTAATCAACTTGGTTATGCTACTGTGAATATTATATATGCTGTTCTAAACTAGAATGCAATACTGTGACTAATTCTGAAGACATAGAGTTATTTTCATGGGTGGATCTATAGGGGGCACTGCTCTCATGTCACTTCGGAATGACTATATATTCCGATAGCTTTCAGATTAATTGTCCCCAAGGTGTCTCTCCTAAATCTACCCATGGCTATTGTTATACTACTTCTTATATAATTGATAATTATTCCGAATATATAGAGTATTATGATTAAGGAAAATATTTTGTTTGTGAAACTACAGTTTTGTACCCTGTCATTCTCGTCATTGTCCCAGTATTGCAGAAAATAATATTAATTTCTATCTCTTTATTATTGTAAAATAATCGCTTCATTATTGCGTAACGAAATGCCACCGGATATCTGCTATATATTTGTATTTGTATTTATTTAATCATATAAATGATGTTGTATATGCCAAGTTACAAATAGATTACATTAATCAAAATACAAAAAAAAAAAAAAAATAAGAACTATACTCACCTATTTATACACTAGCTCATATTGTGAACTTAGAATCCAGAGCACAGAGGCAAAAAGCATACAGGTAAGTCCTAGAAATTTATATTAAGAATTTATGAATCGTTAAGACGTTGTAACACCCCTGAAATAAGTTGCATTCGCTAAATTATTTACTAAACTTGGTGATAACCACAACATATGTGCTAAGTAGTGAATATTCATGATGAAATTGCAATTTCTCCTGGTTTTTTTAGCATTTTTTTTGCTTGGCCTGTACATCACTAGTGTTTTCTTGCAAATGTCAGTGGCTATGTAACTGAAAGTACACAACAGAGAAGGTTGTATATCCATCCATCCATCCACCACTGATATCATCCCATGATTTTCCTACAAATACAATGAAAAATCCCTAGAAAACAATGAGAATCGCGTTATTCCACCTGGATTGTATTCTATAAATGATGACTGTATCTGTTGCTCTTTCACACAGTTTTCATCCCTGTATGAAACTGAACAAATTTACTGGCAGGGATACTGTTTGAGGCTTTTTCAGTGGGGAGAGTAGTGGGAAAACATAGGGGAACGCAATTGAATTAATCCATTGCAAAAAAGCTCAATCATTTTTTCTGCCAGGAATATGTTGAGTTTCACAGCGGCATCAAACCATATTTAAAACAACACGAGTTATTCCTTGTTTACTATAGAATACATTGCAATATGAGTAACGTGATTATCATTGTTTTTTGAGCTAAATCATTAGATGATTCTGAGTTGTACGATATACAGTTAGGTTCTCCGTTGGATTTTATCCAGAACCTTAACGAAATCCCACTCCCTAAAGTTTATATACGTTATTTTATTTGTTAAAAGGGATATTCTTGTTCTATGTACAAAAAGCACATTGAATTTTAAGATCTTTAATGTGAAAATGTTATTTGACAAGCAAGTCCAAAATAAATAAAGCGTTGAACATAGGGCACAAGGGTTTGCCGAATTAGCGTTTCTTCTAGAGAGTATCTTGTGTACTGTCTTGTTAAGGATCATCTGAATAAAATAAATACGGTTGTTTTTAAGCATAATTTCTTTTTATCCTTAATTTGAAATTATTTTATATTAGTATTTTTTTTTAAAAAATGAGATTTAGTCACATGTAAGTATAGATTTGTTAAATCCGAAATACAGGAATAGAAAACTAAAAATGTGTAAGATACAAATTAGTAGAAAGTATCGCAGTGTATGTTACAAATATGTTTATGTTCTTGCCGTTAAATTGCAACCAGTATTCTCAGTGCAACCCAATTAATAAATCTTTATTGTTGTGGTATATTGCAGCCTGGACTAGTGATTTAAAGAATGAAAAAAACAACACGGAAATTAAAAAAAAATAACAGGCAGGAAAATGTTTTTTACAACGAGGCAAATCCGTGATTTATTCACGAAATGTTTTTTTTTCACGGGTATTCACTACTTACTAGTTATTCTGTCGTTTCCCCCAAATTCGGTTAATGGTTTAGAGAATGTAATGTATTTGACTGAACTTACAACTTCCTAAACTTACTCGCCCCTTATGCATTTTACTTCTCTGCTCTGTTTTCAGGCCATAGGAGCTAATGTAAAAGGTGAGTATGTAACAAAGATTCGGTTGGCATTACGTTGTAAAATAAATTATTGTTATAATACAATAATAGTAATTTGTTTTACAATAGAAAAGTGATAGGAATGATTTTATTTTGTTGTATACAGAAGCAATGAATAGAACGATAGAACACATCAAATAAAATGTAGTTTTATACACAAAATATATTCCTTGATCATAATACTCTTAATTAAATATTTTGAATAATTATCAATTATATATGGAGCTGTGGAGAAATTCAATGTATTTAGATTTACTTATATGCTGACCAACATGTATAGGCCTAATATTCACAGTAGCACAACAATGATCGTTTTCTGAGATAACCAGTCCTTTGAAATCCATTAAGGTTTAACAGTTATATATTGTCTTCATAAAAAAGCTCTAATATTGCTCAGAACGCAATCATTGTATTTAAAAACGATTTTTTTTCACAGACTACAAAGTAATGACTTACGAAACAAGTAATTACTGGCTTTCATATACTGCCCTACTTTGCCCTGTAACTGTTCAGATTCGAGCGTATTTATCATATTCTTAGCTTTTCGTAAAATATATATTTGAAAACTTTACGATGTCATGTTACTTAAAAAGAACAAGAAACATGAGTGTTCCGTTGAATTACATTATCCCATCGCAACGCAAAGCAATATATGAAATTGCTGAAATTCTTTGAAAACATATTTAAGGGACACGATTTTGTTTCTGCTACTCCCAATTAAGATTTTTTTTCACTTTGAACGTTTAATTGTACCAAAAACAAAGAAAATAATGATCAAATAATGTTAGATGCTTCGAAATGGCAAAAGAAAATTCCAAAGCAGCGCGAAAACAATAAAAAAAAAACAAAAAAACGCTTTCATTGCTTGTTTTTCCCGACATTAATTCTTTACTGTTCTTTAAAAAGACTTGGCGGAACATAATGTTACCCTGCTTCTTTGGGCTTCACGCTAATCTGATCTATCAGTGTTCGAACAGGTAATGCCGTTGATTGCACAACGCTACTCACGGTAGCCCTACACTTGATGTGCTGTGGCATCGTGTCCAAGACGCCTGACTTTTCATATCCCAAGAGGACTTCTAAAGACTTATCCTTTCTACGCCGCGCCGTGCTGCAGCCGTTGTGAAGGCCCATGGCAGTCCACAGGCTTCTGACCATGAACAGTTTTGTTCCGACTTTGCCAAGTTGTCACGCATAGGTCGAAGCGGTAGATTTAATCATTTGCTTCCTTAACTTGACGGTATTTATCTGCCAAATTTGGAGTTTCTATATTCTCTAATTCTTGGTGTTGGTTTCTCAACGGTAAGCAGTGCATTAAACTGTACTTCAACAAAATATTTGTTTTTGTTTCAGAAACGCTTAGCAGTAGATGTGTTATATTTGATATGTATTATTGAAGTAAACAAAAATATGGATTTTAATGATAGTAGAACATTTGAGAGCTCATTGGGCCCGCAAGAGTTCAGAGAAGTGAAAAATGAGAAGATGGAATCGTCGGATACTTTTAGTGAGGTAAGTACATAACTAAGCTAATTGGATAAACACTAAACAGTTGTTTATAACAGCCATATTCAGTGGTTTTATTGAACAGTATTATGCGATGTCCCTCTTCGGAATGGGATTGATTTCAATAGCCTATTCCTAACTTCTACCTGTCTAATGCGTATTGATGTATTGTTTCCATTGTATGTAAACTCCAGGTTTGAACAATGTTCTTTATATATATACAAGACCAGCATTGCACTTGCCGTTGCTGTCTTGAAAATAGGAACAGTCCGTTCTAAGAAAATAATTTGATTTTGATTTGATTTATTGCGTTCCTTAGACCAATACATTGTACTCATTTGCACATATGGTATAGAACATGTCCATAATAAGAATACATATTTTCTTAAATTACATAGAATACATAGAAAATTGTTTTGTAGCAGTTTTTCGACATAATTCACTTTCATTATCACCTATTTTCTTTACCCTTATAATATTTAGTCTTGCAAGTACTCATCAACTGTATAGTAAGTTTTGTTTGTCAACATTTTCCTAACTTCACGACAAAATATATTGATATCCTTAATATTTTTTAAAGTTTGTGGCAATTTATTGTATAGGGCTATACCGAAGTAATGCGGTGATCTTTCGAAAATTTTTGTTCTGTGGGACATTTGTCTAAGATCATTTTTCATTCTTGTGTCGTGTCTATGTATATCAGAGTGTGTAGTGTAGCCATCAAGGTTACTTTTTATCAGCTTTAACACCTCGTATATGTACAAACATGGAACTGTTAGCAAATTTAATTTCTTGAAAATTTGTCTGCAGCTCGCACGTAAATGTGTGTGTGTAATGATTCGAATAACTTTTTTTTGTAGTCTAAAAACTGTCAATAGCCCACTTGAGGATCCCCAAAAGAGAATACCATATTTTGCTCTCGAATAAAATGTACCATAATATAAGGATATCAATGCCTTTTTATTTAGAACAGTTGAGAGAGATCTTATTAAGAAGATATTAGTTGATAGTGTACGACATAAATTTGTTATATGCGTTTTCCAACTTAGTTTGTTGTCAATATATAGCCCTAAAAACTTAGTACTTGAGACACATTCTGTGGTGGTGTTACTTATGGTTAATTTGGGATAAGCTGGGACAGCAGTATACGAAGGAAAGAAAAAAAGACAATTAGTTTTATTGGCATTTAGGATTAAATTATTATGATAGAACCATTTTTCAAGTTTATTGGAAGCAGCATTTATGTTATCTTGCAGTTCTGAAGCATTACTGCCACCATTTTATTGTCTACAAATTTACAGCACGGCTCTGCGCTCCTGCAGCGACGAACATCCACCGGTAGTTCTAGACTGTATTAAGTGAAACATCCTCGTTTGGTTTGTAAACAGCCATATTCTGTGGTGAACATTGCGATTCTTAACAGGATGCATTGCCCTGATGCTATAGTCGGACACGTACAACGGGGCGAAATAATTCCTCAGTGATAGTTTCACAGAGCAAATTTCACTTCCAATGTGTTATAATGGAAATGTATACGGCTGAAGCTCCCCCGCTATGGTGATGGTTTTCTGTGTACCGCTTTAAATTATTTCACGTGTGAGGAATCATTTGTTCGTGTTCCTTAGAATTTCCACTTTCTCGGGGATTTTAGAATGTCCCATCAGCTCCCCATTGCGCAGGTAGAATTCTGCAACTGAGTTGAAACAGTTCAGGTTAGCAGCCATTCTACTATTACACAAGCTATGAGGGTAGTATTTCACGATGCCATCAATATCGAAGCCCTAGAGCATTGCAGAAGATTCTGTGCTATCCACAAGTGGTTCTGTTGCTCACCGTTACATCTCACGTAGGTCACAAGACTGTCAAACAAGTTCATTAGCCTACCGTCACTGGAAATTCGAATTTTTTTAAATTCTGTGTAATTTTATATTTATTAAGGAGAATGTAGTAAATGGCGACGAAATTTTAGAGCAATTTTCACAATTAATACTGCCTCATGACCTAAATATTGTACTGACACTAAATATTCCAATCAATTATTATGAATTATTCCCATCAATTTTGGAACTGCCAATGGTACGTCCTTTACCCAAAACTAGCACTGTGACTAGTGTAACAATTTTCTGCCTATTCATCATTCTCCTGTGTTTAGCAAGATCTTTGGAATATATTGTTGAAAATCAAATCTAAAGCTACCTTAGAGAGAAAAATTCACTTCTGCCTAATCGGCCACTAACATTTCCTCTTATATAATAACAATTCATCATCGATAACAATAATTTCATACGGTGTCCATCAAGGCAGTGTATTTGGCTTCTGTGTAAGTTTGAGGGGGGCATTCATTTTTTTTTGTTTCCAGGTGAGGGTCTAAGGAGGCGCATATGATACAAATCCAAATTCAGATTTTGCCAAATATTGTATATTCATAGAAGACACATATAATAGTATACATACAGTCATTATGAAGGCTTCCGCAGGCCCAGCTGTTACTATATATAACGTTTAAAAAAATCACTAAATTGTATTATGTTCTAACTAATAAGAACAAAGTTCCTGCTGTTACTAGAAAATAAACATAGGAAATAACAAACTAATGTTAGTCTATGCAGAGGAGTTATCCAGCTTTCCAAATGTGGTTTTCTTTCTGTCCGGCTCACCCTTCCGCCGCGCTACTGCTTTTTGACATTTTTTTTTAATTCTCGGTTCTCGATCTCGACAGGCATTGTTCAAGAAGCTTCAGTATGAAAAAAAAAATATTTGGACAAGTTAAACAAAGAGGAAAAGCAGACTTATCACACGCAAAACGTGGCCCATTTCGAAATCTCTGGCCCGTTTATGATAATTTGGATACCTTTGATAGAATTGTATAGAAATAACTAGTACTCGATACATCTGCAAGGTAACAGGCAACGTAGGAGTGATAACTAGGTAAATTCATGGCGAAAATGTATTTGGACAACCCTATACTACTTTCGAAATAAATGTTCTAGGAATTCTTTTGTGTACAAGAGCACTCTACGTGGTGTATTGAAGCAATCCGCAACGTGTCAGGCATAAAGAAGCAGCATGGGGAACAAATTGAGGTGAACAACTTCTCACTTTAATTTCAAATTACGTGCTGAAGGTGAAAGGTACTGATACATAGCCAAGTTTGTTGGAAAGCCATGCTCTAACGTTAGATACATTATAAAGAAACATAAAACATAAT
>JAGDQP010055769.1:0-13071 GCA_022664845.1 Lepisma saccharinum
AAAGTAAAAAATAGTTTTGTTTCTGCATGACTAAAAAGAAAAGCATGGAGCGCGTCAACTCAAGAATTTATAAAGTGACTGTATATGAGAGCGCGTCTCATGCTTTTCTTTTTAGTCATACATAAACTAAACATTTTTTTTTTTTTACTTTTAATTTAAATTGTTTAAGAAAAGTGTGTGTTTAAAAAGTTTTATTATTATTTTCTTTCGTTCAAGATCGAAATAGCCATGGTGCTACCATAAATGCAAAGGCAATATGATTTTTTCTTTTTTGGGCAATGTAGATGATTTAAAAGAATACACCCAGACAGATTGTCTTTTAAAAAATATATTTATTATATTATTTATTTACAAGTATATAAACATTCATAATTACATCTGTAGAATATTCCAATATTGGCAGTTTCCATAATTGTACATATAGGAAGTTCTTCTATCATTATAAACGACGAGAATGAAAATTTTCAGACACACATGACTATAATATTTATCAGAGTTCTTGGCACAGTTTTGCATTTATTCTTGTAGAATTCTACAGTCGAAAATAATAGAAAACATGCGATTTTACCTCTTCTTGTATGTTCTGCTTAGCAGAGTCAGAAATGCAACGAAGCGAAATCCAAAGATGAGAAAGATCAAACAAACAATATCGAAGTTTAAGTGGTCCTGTAATAAAATGTAACTGAATTATTCGATGTGTACAATACAATAAACTGTTACATAAACGATTTTGTATCAAGGGAAACAAAATGCCAGCTAAGGATATTTCTGTACCTAAGAGCTAGAAGCGAGTAATCCTTGTTTTCGAGAGAGAGAGTGAAGAAACAAGAACTTCCATTCACAGAAAGTTAATAGACAAACTAGATAATAGACTTACTTATTTACATTATTAACATGTTTACAACAAGAATCGAGCAACCATTATTTGAAACCTTCCGAATCGTGTACAAAACTTCATTTATCATATTTTGGTCAAATTTGGACTTACGCGGTTCTAGCTCTCAGGTACAGTACAAATATCTTAATAGACTGTATTAATAATAATTATATAAACATTGATCTTTCACTATACTATAGAGAACACAATACATCACAACTCTCTCTCTCTTTTTTCACTCTCTCTCTCTTACAAATAACCCTTTTCATACTTTCGACTAGAAAAACGGCCGTCATTTATGAGTTTCACTGCATGCATTCCATAATAAGCTATTTACGATTCTTCCGTTACATTTCCTTAATCATAATTGAATCGGTGAGTGCAGAGAGGCCCCATGTCCATCTTACCTAGTTTTGAGAAAAAATGATGAAAATTTTATACACTATTGCATCAGTCATATTGTTGGCCGACTACTGCCATTCGAAAGATTATCGAAAGTGCATACATCAAGTTACTGCGAAACATTTACTCTACTGCCACATCTCTCATTAGTCTACATCAAGAAAGTAAAAAATAAATAAAGTTCGAAAAGGGGTAAGGCAAGGAGATTCAATTGTTCAGTTGATCAAAGCTGTTTTCTGCGGTCCTGGAGACAATGTTCCAAAATTTAAACTGGGATGAAGTTGGAATAAAGATTAATGGCGAAAACTAATACATTCCCTTGGGAAAATTCCTGGTGACGCCCGTGTTTGCTTACAAATTTCACACCACCACCACAACCGTCCCCAAATTCGTGATTTTATCGCCAACCAACTTAGACAAGAATCTCTTTCAAAATTTCAGAAAATATTTAGAATAAACCAAAGTATATAGACAATAAGTTTGACTATCGACCGAGGGCTCCTTGGGCCCTGAAACGCGAAGAAACGAAAAAAAAAAATAAGTTAATTTTCTTCCAGAATTTTGCTTTTACCCCCTTTTACCTTCCTTTTCGTGGACAACGAGTCAACGACCTTGCCATTAAGATCGATTTTTTTCTTCATTACAACGAGGGCTCACTTACTGGTATAGGTCGAGTACGATAAGGTGGCAGTAAACATCACTTTTCGATGTCGCTGTATTTGGGGACTGCGGATTTTTAGAATTTGGAGCTTTCCCATAGTTACTATGGTGCCCATTTGAAGAGCACAGGAAAAGAACTTCCCCATTTTTGGCAAAGAGACAATCTGTTAGCCCTTTGAAGGGTCCTTTCAACACATGATAATGCGAGGAGAGAATATACATGATCGCGTAAAGTTCGTCTAATACAAGTAAATCTTTATTTGATGTTCAGGTATACGGAATGCTGATTATGGACTTCTAAAACACTCTCCTGTAAAATCAACAAAATGGAGAACGCACGCTCTTTTCTTGTGGTCTTCATTTGTTTCAAACTTTCACGATGTATTTAAACTAGACAAAGGTTTACATAGAAAATACATGTTTATAATCGAGTGTGCCCTAAACAGCCAAAAAGTAGGGGGGAAATAGGATTTCTCTTTAAAAATTCTTCTCTATACTTCTTGGTGGGTTTATACTTTGAAATTTATATGGATTCTTTTTCTGGTTATTACGAAGTCTCAACTATGTCCCTATTCGAATTACGCCCTGTACATTGAAGAAAACAAGAAACAGAAAATACCGAGTGGGTCGTAGCTCAGTTGGTTCAACGTAGGATTCGCATTCGGGAGGCTCTGACTTCGATACCAGCGGCCGCTGGAACTTGAAATTTCTCAGTCAGGATGGTTGGCCGCTGGGATTGATCTCACGACCTCCCGAATGCTAAGCCAAACGCTCTACCACTAAGCTACAACTGCTCAGTTGTGTTTTATTGTATTTTACATACTCCTGTATATTGTGTTCTGTTCTATTTTGTGTTATTTTGTGTTTGTTGTATTTTGTCTGTTACATCTTTTACCACTTCTATTATCTACTGTACATTTATGCTCATTTCAAGTTTAAGAATTTAATTGATTTTTTTTTCATTTAACTATTGTGTTACGTGAAACTACATAAGCTTCAATGCCAAGAAAAGTAAGAATGACACATGTGTATCTACTTACTTGGTTATGTAACAGAATTAAAAAAAACAACAACTAAGAAGCAATAGAGAGGACGTGTATCACATGCATTAACCGCAAATGACCTCCTCCTGCCTTGACAATGAATCGCAAAAAATAAATCTCCAGCATTGCTGCTACTATTACTACTACGTACCAGGAGGAAGAGTTCCGTAATAGCTGATACAGTATATAAGCCACACACACAAAAAAAAACTGGTTTCCTAATTTACATTCTAGACTGGAAACATTCCACGCCTTAATGGGATATTGTGACGTTTGTAGACGTAAAATATAGCCAGCTACCACGTGCTGGAAAATTATTGGGCACGTAAACAGTGGCAAACACAGAAATCATATCAGAAGATTGTTTATTTAGTAATCAAATTATCCCGCGGGAATTTTCTATCTCTTTTGGTTCCAATTGATTGCAACCAAGAAAGAAATTCTCAAAGATAATGCTTTAAATAAACATTTATTATAGTCCTAACTAATTTCCCCCGGCTTTTTTTCCCTTGAACTTTTTCTGGTGTCCATTCTTCTATTGTTTTTTCCAAAGCTTTATATTTTACTTCTTGACTGGCTTTTGTTTAAAATTAAACTTAGTTCACTAACGTGAATGGAATTTATCTGTAAATTCTTCAATGTCATCCACCCAAAGCTAAAAATGCTTCTTCCTATGGCCGCGGTCACATCACACGCGTCCGTCTCTGTACTACTACAAGTCTACAAGTTAAAAACGGATGTAGTAAGTTTTATTACATTTTGCATCAGTTCCATAAAGACAAATTCTTCTTCGCCTTCGTTATCATCATAATCGGCATTTCATAGATACAGCCAGGAAACAGAAACAGAAAGTTTTGGAAATCAGACCCTCCGGATATTCCCGCCCTGACGTGTGATCGCTTTCCAACTTCTACTAGCGACCTCCGCATGCATGCACGCAAGTACAGGTGTGGATGTTACGAAGACCTGTACCGCGTATCGGTCTGTGTATAAAAATAAGAAATAGGCGAAACAAGAAGACAGGAAAGCGCGAGAAGGAGTTGACCTTGGCCTATTTTGAAGATATCTTGGCGTGACTAAGAGAAAATCTAGAACAACCTCAGGCAGGATAGTCGGCCATTGAAATCGACCCAGGAACTCCCAAATGCGAAACCAACCTTCTTCCAAATAGTTATATTTTTCTTTTTAGAGTTTGCAACTGCTTTCTTCCTATTTTCCGTTTAACTGTACCTTGAACTGCATCCTTCCATATAGAGTGTATTTCCAAATTATGGGACAAACATTTTGTTCTGCGGTAGCTCAGTGGTAGAGCGCTCACTTCTGGTACGTGGGATACTTGGTTTCATTGCAGCTTTTGCCATGTGGGCTTTGTGGTGAACAAACACCGTAAGCGTGATTTTTCTCGGGGTTTTCCCGTTTTCTCCTACTTTTTTCATTCCACCAATTCACCCATCATCATTATTTTGGCCTGAATCAAAGTTGCCTATATGCCTCAAAATAAAATTCAAATGGTACAAACATTAATTTTTCACTCCAAAACAAAAAGAAAAAGTTTATTTCCACGTAGGTAAAAACCGGAACTAGTCTAGAACAAGAATATCAAATTTTCCTCATCGAAAAAAGTAAATCCAAGTTACTTTAACAGAAAATTCAGAAGTACAGGCACTATATTACATACGCACCTCTTGAAAGTTAAGGGTTTCCATGATTACGTGGCCATCCCTCGGGCATGTGATGTTAGATCTATCGCATTCAATATCGTCCACACCTGACCACTGGTTAATGATGAGGGCCTCGTTACCATATTTGAACCATGATAGATAACTGAGCCACTGGAAGTACACTGGAATCGAGCTGTGAGAAACATTAACATTTCAATATTGCTAGTAATGAACATTTAAATTCAAATATCTTCAATTAGTCAATAAATAATATATCAAATATTTAGTTAGCTACGGAATTTTTCACTCATTTATCGATAAAAAAAAGGTGTTTTCATCGACAATTATTGAATTTAAATCGAAAACACTCCCACTTTGGATAGAAACTGTGATGTTTTTAAATGGGATTCCGATGGGTTTTGCAGATGTAATTTATTCTTCAAACTTGAAAGGGAAATGGAAATTCATATAAAATAGATTACAATCCTAAAGAGCTACACTTGGTCCCATATTTCTTTTCGAGAGCAAATGTCTCATCTTTTCTTATCCCCTCTAAAATAGTGCTCCCACTTTACGCCCTCGTAAGATGAAATAAGCCACTCAATACAAGCGAAATACCACTCTTTCAAATTTAGTGTGTAACACACACACACACAAAAAAAAAATCGGCATTATTTTCGAAAAAAAAAATCCGTACAAGAAAATGTCGAATATATTATATAGACTGTGAACTTTTGAACGCGACATGAAAACGATTTTCAACAATATAATTTTTATGAGGAATCTTGTACGCCTTTACAGATTAAATAAAGAAACCAGATTAGCTAAATTTTTCCGTGAAAGAACATGTAATACTCCGAAGACTGAGAAATATATTAAACAGGAAATGTTCAGGGTAACATTTTAAATTTCTAATGCATAGAAAAACCTACACTATATCCAATACACATATATGATAATTATATCATAGAGTTAACCTAAAAAACTTAATATTTAGTCGTTGGAGCAAAGAAGACGTCTAAACGATTTATTGTTTATTCAATATTGAGTTTTACATAAAGTAAAACACTCCAATACTCTAATAGGATGTAAAATTATTCACTGTTCAGTTTGAAATTCATTAATTAATAAATAAACTATAGTGGACTATTCCTTTGTTATAAAAAGTCTAGTAAGGTTTGATTTGGATAGACTGTCAAATAAATCGTATGGTAAACAAACACAACTTCTTCCAATAGAGCTCAAATAAAAGTTTCGTGGCATCTATATGAACCTAACAAGCACATTCTTCTGAGAAATTACTAATTTGCACTAAATTGTTTGCATTACGATTAAATGATAATCGTGCAATATAACTACAGTGTGGTACATCTGGCGTTACTTACCCCGTATTAAGAAAGAATCCCCCAAACAAAAGAAACGGAATGATAACGGGGGGACCAATGGATAGAGCCATTGTAACACTGCTGCTAATGCAGGAGATCAAATAACCTGTAAGTGAGAACATTGAATATAATTAATATTTCGTTATCTAGCATAAGATAAAATTGATTTGCATGAAATGTAAAATTATTAACTATTATCATTGCACAGTAGTTGTATATGGGATGCTCAATAATAAGTCAGGAAACCGGTTGGAAATGGAAAAGAGTCACAGAAAATATTGGATAAGTGCGCTACCCGCAGCTTAACGCAAGTGCGCCCCTTGAGTGATGTGGTGAAATCAAGAAAACCGGAGTGTCTTAAGAAATCCTTACTGCAGAATAACTTTGTCGCAATTGCGTTAGTGTGTGTCAGGATGTCTCCCACAAGCAGCTGACTTGAAACATGTCCTTAAGAAAAAGTCAGTGGGAAGAGATCGGGTGATCTGGAAGGCCACAACGGCCTAAGCCTTAATAAAAAATAATTTCGAAGTCCACAAATCCTGCGGAATGATCCTTCCTGGAAACACACTTTCTAAGAATATTACAGTTCTCTGTGATGTGTGTGCTGTGGCACTGTCCCAGTGAAAACCTTTTCTTTTAAATCGTTTGTTAATGTGTTAAGAAATTTCTCTGTACCGGTCTACTAAAAGAAGGAGATAAAAAAACGCGCGTCGAGATATTGTGGCTCACGCGCCGCCAACCTTCTGCTTCTCGAGATGCTCTACGTGTAAGACGTGGCGATTGTCGGCTGACCACGTGTACGCGTTTGGAAAATTGGCGTAACTATTGAAATAAAAAAACACACCTCATCTGTCCAATAACAGTAACTCTTTTCCAAAGACAGAAAACACCACTTTACCATTGTCATTGCCATGGGTAACATGATTTGTTAAACACACTGTAGTATCACATATTTACGAAATAAAATTTATGTAATTTATATTATTGGGCTAAACAGGCACTATTGCCTAAACCCACCACATAGTTGAAAGAGGACATCTCTTCGCGAGTCCTTTCCCTGGAGTAAAGATAAGGAAGGTAGGAGCCAGAGCTTTTCATATTTACTTTCATAGCGAAACTGAGAAACTGACTAGCGCCTGCGTTCCTGCCCAATGCCAACATGCCTACAAAAGATATATGATATACCTCTTAATAATTCTTCATAGTAACAGAATTACGAACACATAAGGATTAGAACACACTAGACAAGTGGCGAGATGGTACATACAATAGCCCCTGACTGACTCCTTTCCTGTCCTGAGCCATAGACGCTTAAAGGCCACAAATAAATCCAATACATGAGGATTAGTGTTAGGAAACATAGATATTCAAATTTCTCGTTACAATTGTAGAATACATACAGCATGATTTTGATTATATTTAACTTTGAAGGAGCATATAATCCGAAATTTGTATCACCTTCCGATTTATCCAACCTTAATAGCTTAATTTGGTAAACCAGAGGTAAGATTTATTTGTGGTTTTCTTCCCATTATCACTTGTTTATAAACTCTTTTTTTAAAAACAAAAAAAAACAAAAAGAAAAGGATGTTCATAGATCAATACCATAGATGGATTGCCTATTGGTTAGAATTGTGTTAAAACCCTTGAAGTTAATTGCTATAAATACCTCAACTCTATGTAACGATACTGGAGTGACCGGCTAGTGTCGAAAGATAGACTCCATAGCTGACATTTCAACTCGATCGTCTACTTCCAGTCTAATCTAACATGGACCAAATGTTTAGTTCTCAGTTTCTTTACACTTGTTATCGTTGTGCTACTTATTATTTGCCTTAATTGTTAAGTGTTTGCTCGTATCGGACTGTGCATATAACACAACATGCTAAAATAATATCATAGACCTCATAATAGAGGTCTATGATAATATTTACGTTTTCTTTGCAAGAATTAAGATAACTAAAAAACGGGCCGCACAGTGAAAACAAGCGTAAAAAGCTGTTAGAACTGAAAATTTGGTCCATGTTGGATTAGACTAGAAGTATACAATTGAGGTTAAATGTTCCTTCCGCTCTCTGGCTTCACATATTCATTAAAGTTTTAATGCCATCGATGAGTCCAGTATCACTTTTAGATAGAGTTCAATGAAAAATACAAATGACCAAAGTTCTGAAAAAGATTCATCACCCGTTCTGCCAGCTATTAATATTATTAAATATGGAAAGATGTTTATCATTTGATAATTGCAAAATATTTGCACAATTACTAATTCATTCTGATGGCTACCTTAGACAATAGTACTTACTTTTACTCCCTCACATTGGGTACAACTTTGATAAGCATTTGCTAAGCTGACGCGTTTTAGGTCTTTATTCTCGAGATATGACGTAAGTTGTGACGACACCTTGAAAGATTTGGGTGCCTCTAACTAAGAAATTACGCTAGTTACGAAAATCATTCAAATGAATCTTTTCTTGGTTTAGTGTTCACTCTTTAATTTAGGACTACCGTTTTCTAAACGTTCCGAATAGAACCATTAACTTTCTGGAAAATCAAAATGAACAGCAAAACGTCCTAAAAAAAATAGATAGAGAGATATATGGGTTATTCTGAAATTAAGGGGGATGCGAGTCCCAAAATCGAAAAATAAAGTGTCTGTTATATTGCCTGTAATTTAATATGTGCAATCCTTGAACATAGTTTAATTCATTCATTTTTTAAATATGGTCCTTGATCCACGGAGGTGACAAATTTGTCTATTTTGCCCAACAAAATCTAACTTATAAAACGCTTGAGCATGTGATGTTGGTTTCAACTAAAAATCTACTGTATTCATAACAAAACTTTGGTAAACTTCATTTTTATATGATCAGTCTGGTAACTGTTGATTTCGGCCTGTAACGTTCTAGTTAAAATCCACACTAATGCCCCTGCCGGGACTCGAACACGGGACCTTCGAGTCGCTGGTCTAACGCCTCAGACAGCACGGCTATTGTAATCATAATATTTATGAAAATAATTGAGCATATCAATAAAACTTCAAGATTAAAAAAGACCATGGAGGTGACAGATAATTAAAGAATATTACATTTTTCCAGGTTCTGTTTCAAATAAAAGCGCACTTGAAGTAACAAAGAATCCTGCAATCAAAATTAGTTCTTAGAGATTGTATTGGAAACAGTGAAGCACGAGCTGTTGCATGGTGGATTTTAACATAACTTCGTAACTCGTTCCATAGAAGTGACAGCAGAACGTGGGGACAAAACTCAGAGAATGTTAGTAATATTATAAAATTATATTTTAATTTCAATATTTTTTTTAAGAAACAGAATTTTAAAAACAGTTCTTTTGTTAAAGAAAAATAATTCTCTGGTTTCACTTGTTCCCAACCGTGGTTGGGGACATTCCATGGAGGTGATATTTTAAGTGGAGTCACTTAAATATATATAAAATATAATTTTAAAAAATAGTTCAGAAGAAAAATCTTTTCATGCTTATCTATGTATACAATCGATTTTTAAAATAAAATCTACCTTTTTTTTTTTTACCAGAATCGAGAGACAAAATTCTCACTAATTTCAGAATGACCCATATGCGTATGTGCAGCCTGTTATGCAACAAGTGTCCTCCTTGAGAAAAAAAAAACTTTTACGACAGGAGTTTGAGAAACTCTTCACATACTTTGTCAAAAGATAACAATGCATCTCAAGGTTACCCAACCGGTTTGCCCAAAATGGTTGTATTTACGATCTCAATCTTTTCTTTTTTTCTTTTTCCTGGATAGATTCATGATTAAACATACACAGGTTGACTTCCCGTCATCTTTGTTGCAACCGCATACGTGTTGAATGTTAAAGAATAACGAATTGTATTTTGGTGTGGTCGTCGTTTCAACTTCAAAACTTACAGAGCCGCTTCTTAGACCTGTCTTTTATAAATACCTTCAGGAGATGCGACATTTGACTGCATTTTATGTCGACTCCGAAATGAAGTTGATGAAAAAAAAACTATAATTATGTAGGTGGTGTCGGAAAAATACAACAACTTACTTTGGAAGGTGATTAATCACAGTGAAATAGAAAGAAGTTTCTCTGAATAGGTGTCCATAATCCGGTACAGAAAAAGGCGTTTTGGGAGTCTAGCAATTATTTAGTCTATGGTATAGCATTTAGCTTCTATTTAATTTATATTTATGGATAGATAGGCATATTATAGGTTAAGCCTGCCACATGCCACTCCTTGGACGTATCACGGCTTGATCTTAGCTGCCTGCGCTAGTGGAAGTGTTTGTCAGTATAGCCTTGTTGCGCAACACCCATTTTCTTAAGTTATTTAATTTTTATTTCAATCACTCTAAAATGTAGAATGTGTAATAATTTTCTACCCCTCATGTTCAAAAAAGCTATAATAGTTTCCTTTTAGGAAGAAAAAAATACTTCACGAGTTCACAGTTTAATCTTGGTGTTGTAATTTTCTCGCAACGCTTTTGAAGCCCAACTCCCTACGGAGGTTCTCCCTCAGCTGCATGTTCGAGTGACATTTCTAATAGCAATTTCCACAGGTATTGGGAGGTTGCAGCGAATAAGCAAGGAACGAGATTTTCTACTCGTGGAACTTGTGGCGCGCATGACCTCCGCCCAGGCTGCGGAAGTCATCTGCTAGTGTCCTATCATTTACTCGCAATTCCCCCCTGTGTGTGTGTGTGTGTGTGTGTGTGTGCGTATGTGTGAGAGTGATAGAGCGCGTGCATGTGTAGGTGAGCGCGCGCGCGCGTGTGTGTATATTCGTCTGTTTTGTTTTCTTGGTTGATCGCTGGTGAATTCTTTTGTTCCTTCCTGCCTTTGAATAGCGATGCTACCACAGAATTCTACGTCTCACGCGCGAACGATACTGGAGTGACTGCTTACTGTAGAAAGATAGACGTCAGCGCAAATATTTAAACTCGAATGTCCACTTCCAGTCTAAGCCAATGTGGACCAAATTTTCAGTTCCAACTCAATTTTATATGTTTCTTATTGCTGTGCGGCCCGTTTCTTTATTTAAGTTTTAATTCCTGAGTTATTCATATAATAGTATACCGTACTCCGCTATAATAGAAAACACTGCAAATAATATTTACGTTTTTTTTTGTAAGAATTAAGACATAAATAAAAAACGGGCCACACATCGATATCAAGCGTAAAAGGCTGAGTTAGAATTGAAAATTTGGTCCATATTGGTTTAAACTGGAATTGGACAAACAAGATTAAGTGTCCCAGCCGCTTCCTGGCTTCATATATCCATGAAATTGTTTGTAGCATCAGCAGTCAGTCAAGTATCCCTTTTAGATAAAAGTCATTGCAGACGACTCATGTTACTTTAATCGCGAAATCATAATTTTAAAGCTATGGCATTGTATCGTTCCATTTCAAATGCTGTGTACATACATTGTGTGAAGTGAATCTATTTATGAGGAAAGCTGCTTCTATAAATATAAATGTAATATTTATTTTTCAAATTTGCAAGGCGTGTGTACTTTTTTGTGGTAGTCCGCAGCGAGTTGCAGTTTTAGATTCACTCGTTAAGAAACGGTTACCCCGAGCTAGCAATATTCGTTAAAACTTCCTGTTCAGAAGCGTAAATACTGTCTTTGAACATAAACATGATAATATTCATTGCATGAATAAGATAGTGAAGATGAAGGAAAAGAAAAATTCAAACAGAATTCATCGGGATGAAGTACTCAAGAAAACACTTATTAGCAGCCATTTTAATTTCTCGCTTTCCTTTTTTTAGTAAAACAATGCCTCTTGTGGAAATTTTGTTTAATCAACTTCAAAATCGAGAAATTCCTTGGCACAAAAGGCTATTTTCCACTTTGAAACAAATATTAGACGTATAAGAAACCAGTTTGATGATTCGAGTGAAACACGGTATCAAAAAGAAGAAAGATTGAAAGGACGGAAGGGGTAAGGGAAGCAAAGGAAGTATGTGATGAATACTGCTTTACATTCACATGGCATGTTATTGCAGCCACGCTGTTTACTCCAGAGAAATTTCCCAGTTACTTTTGGAATTTTCCAAACATACTGTGGAGAAATTATGCTCAATGTACACATTTCTTGACAAAGGAAAGCTCTGTCGTCATTAACTCTCTTCAATCCACTTGGCAGAAGAATTTCGATCGATGTCAGAAACTGTGGGCTTGTTAGACTTTATAGTTCAAAATGGCTTGGAGAAAACGTTTAGTGAATCTTCAAAGCTTCTAAAACTGATATTAACAATACCAAAAGCAGTCACATAATTCTCTAGCCAGGAAATATTATGACAAACTATCTAATTCTATCCTCAATTTTATAGCTACGACATTTCTCAAAGTTTTTTCAAAATCGTAACTAATTGACTAATAGTATTGACACGAGACGAGACGAGACAGAGAAATGACTATAGAAACGAGACGAGACAGAGCTCACGTAATCAAATTGTACATCTTTTCGAGACTCTCTGGACAAGATATTTTCGAGACTAGACAGCCTAAATATCGTCTCGTCGGCAACACTATTGATTAACGTCCCATTATTTAAAAATCTGGTCACTTCTTCTTTTGTGTATACGTTTCATAATTACACTCCACGTTGATTGATTGTGACTGATTAGCTACCCAATTCTCTCTCACATAGTTGAAGTCCAGGCTCGCGGCCAAAAGGGCTGAGCCCCCGTAAATTTTCCTTGACCCAATACAAATATTTCATTTTATGTATGTTTCGTAAGCCCAAGCCCGTCCCTAAAGTTTTCGTGGCCCCTATTCTGTGAATGGAGGCACATGTAAGGGCAACACCCAGTGGAAACAACCACCGGTAGCCACTGGCTGGCTGACAGGCCCATAAATATGTAAGTTAAATAAAAAAACTAAATGCCAGACTCCCGGAATACCTTTTTTCGTAACTGTACATTTGGTGCTGTAAGAACCCAAAGATGCTTCATCGTAGCAAATGACGCAATATATCCGATGACAAGATTTGTCGGCTTAGCACACTAATTTTTATGGTATTGTTTCAACAACG
>JAGDQP010055770.1:0-13071 GCA_022664845.1 Lepisma saccharinum
TTGGGATCGATGGTTACCTTACGCAGTGTTTGTGTACAACTCCACCCCCCCACTCCGTGACGGGGTACACTCCCCATGAAATGATGTTTGGGAGAATGGCAAATGTCCCTGGTATCCTACAGACACGTACCACCGATGTACACTACGCATATGATGATTTTGTTAAGGAACTTAAATTCAAATTGCAAACTATCTACGAACTGGCAAGAAATAAGTTAATCTCCGCAAAAGAAAAGAATAAAGAGTATTACGATAAAACTGCTACCACCGAAGATCAATTATTCAAAGTAGGAGACTCTGTACTTTTAAAAGATGAAAGTGTTCGACGGGGCAGATCAAAGAAATTAGATTCCCAGTGGGAGGGGCCTTATCGTGTAATAAAAGTTAAGGGAGTAAATTGTACTCTTGAAAAAGGAAAAAGACAATTAGTCGTTCATGCAAATCGACTCAAGTTATTTTACTAGACCCCCACTAAAATTAGATATTTTTATTTACAGGTCAGTATGAACCTGTCACTTGCAACACTATTGTTAGTTACGACAGCCCTGCTGAAGTTTGAATGCCATGCATCCGCTGATTCCGGTGCGGACTATGCGCAACCATTACGCCAAGTATTAGGAATGTATTTTGATTACATGGGTGAGACCCAGTTATTCAACAGACAATGGAGACTTATATCGTACGTAAATTTAACACAATACACAGAATCTTTGTTACACCTCGAACAGTACGTGAAGGTAGCTAATGATATTGATAACAGAAAGGTGGTAAATGTTAACAGAACTCATAAAGATTATCGAGTTGGTATCATAAATAGGCTTCTGTTAAATGTTAAACATTCAGAGTTGATCATTTCAGATATTACGCGGAATCAAGTGAAACGAAAAAGAGGCATTTTTAATTTCATTGGACAAATTAGCAAAATTTTGTTTGGTACTCTTGATTCCGCAGATGCAGACTATTATGCAACAAAAATTAATCAACTCCAGGATGAGCAATCAGACTTTCTAAAGTTGAGCAAAGAAACAATGACTATTGTCAAAACCACTTTAAAAAGTCTGAATAGTACGATATTGGCTATTGATCATAATGAAAAGGTATTACGTAATGGGTTAAGAGCAGTCTATAAAGAATTTAAAGATTTCTATGTTAATAATACAAAAGAATTGTCACAATTAGAAACACGTGTAGAATGGGACCACTATATTAATTCATTGACTCAAATGTTAAAGGAATTG
This sequence comes from Lepisma saccharinum, assembly GCA_022664845.1. Classification (NCBI taxonomy): domain Eukaryota; kingdom Metazoa; phylum Arthropoda; class Insecta; order Zygentoma; family Lepismatidae; genus Lepisma; species Lepisma saccharinum. Next base: position 1,239 of record JAGDQP010055770.1, read on the forward strand.
CAGCATTCATATGAAATGATTATACAATCAATTGTGTATGCTCAGAAGGGGATTCTTTCACCTTTTGTAATGTCGCCCACTGAAATCTTAGAAAATTTTAAGGCAAGTGCCTCCATAATACCTCATGGGTTAACCTTACCACTCACATCAGGTTTAAGCAATGGTTATTCTATAATGAAACTTGCAAATCTAGATGTATTCATTTCTAGAAATACTCTTGCTTATGTAATTTGGTTACCACTTATAGATGGATTGAAATTTTCAATGTATAAATTGATTCCTCTTCCAGTCTTACTTAAAGATAACAAATATGTGTTTGTGCAACCTACAACCCCTTACTTAATTGCTGAAAATTCCAAACAGTATTACGCCAAATTAGATCAACATTCTCTAGATGTCTGTAAAGAAATTTCAGCTTCTTCCAAAGTTTGTAAACAAACCTTTCCAATCCAACCAACACATGGTCATGAGGATTGTGAAATGAAATTATTAGAAGGAATGACTGCAATCCCTTCCAACTGTGACACAAGAATCATACAGCTCGATAACATTCATTGGGTATCTTTAAATAATAATGAATGGCTCTACGCTACACCATTTCCAGAGAAATTAACCATTGTTTGCCATAATGAGAACACAGCAACCATTGTAATTAATAATACTGGTAAATTCAGATTACCTCAAGATTGTAAAGCGTATGGCCCTAATTCCTTGATTATTTCACAAGAATTTTATCAAACTAATGTATCAGATAAAGATGTGGTACCCACTACTAATGAAACACTTGACTGCTGTATATTTACTAAGCCAATGTCGGAACTAAAATCCTTTAACTTTGATCTCCCACTCAAACACATTCAAGCCTTCCTAGTGTTCATGCAAAATATGAAACCACTTCAGAAAGTGTTCATTTGAAGGAAATTGAATCAGAGACAGAACACGATTCAGAAACACTGATTACACCTCGTTTAACTCGCAGTGCTAATCGCACTCGCTAATGCGAGGGTAGTACGAAAAATTTACTTCCCTTCAGTTGTAAATTTTTCTTTCCCTACCGGGGAGGGCTGTAGTATGTCGTGTGATGCCCCAATTTTTTTTATTTCTTTTTTTTTCTTTTTGCATTACCTATAATTAAATTGGATCTTTGATTTTAAATAAAACTTTTAAATGTAAACTATAGATATGCGAAACCAACAGCCAAGAACTATTTTGCTCTTTTAACTTTTTCTTCTTTGGAGTAAGGAACAAGCGACCCTCGGGAAAAAGTCATAAATAACTCTCACCTGCTGTTAGACTCTGGGACTGGTAAGAAAAGCGATTTAGATCTCCTTTCTTTTTTTTTTTTTTTTTTGCTCCTTTCATTTTTGTCTGTCAAAGAGGGAGGAAAGTATAACTTGTCTGTATTGTATTTTTATCCTTTATATTGCCTTTTCTCTTAGTATAAGTTTTTAGATACAAGTGTAGATAGAATATATAGAGAAAAAGAATCCCAAGTTATAACTTGCGTATAACCAACGATAGATTGATAAGATTTATATTGTTTCTTTTAGACATAAACGTTTTTGGTATAAAATTCAACAAGAGAAGTAAAAGGGTGATTTGTATGCTACCACCTACTTCAAAAACATGTCCAACTAACTTTCTTTATTTGTATCCCCTAACTCCGTGCGTTTCTGTATGGTATCTGAACAAGACCTTTTGTGTAAGATGTAACAGATACCACGTTCGTAATTTTCCAAGTGTTTTCTTTACAAAAGCTTGTATTCTGTTCTCTTTCTTTTCGACCATGTTTTGTTCTTTTGACTGTAACTAATTTTAGAAAGTAAGATTAACTTGATATAGTGCAATTATATATATATTGTGTTCTTTGTGTATTTCTGACATGTCCTAAAATTGTCAAAGCTACAAGTAAGGATAGGGCTATGAAACCTAATAAGTATTCACACTACGTAACTACCCAAACACCTGTCCTATTTTCCCACGAACAAAAACTTTTCCTTCTCCTGCCTAAGGCAAATTCAGGCCAATGGAAGAGACCTCCAACAAGAGGACAATCATTCCCCACTACTCTTTAAGGATTCGCCAATGACCACGAGTTGACTCATCTGGAGTGTGAGTTTTCCGGCTTCTCCTCTCTTTGCAGTAACGAACCATAAGTATGTACGCATGCGCAAGTCACGAGAAGAGCTATTATCCCCACTACAGACTCAGCTACATCGAGCCCTTCGGCAAAATGGAACGTGCTGAGACTTACGTCCAGCTGACTAAGGACTGTCTCTATGACGTCACTACCTATCAAATCTTCACGATTAAGAATGGTATCCGCCTAGTTGCCAAATTATTGGATAATCGAAGAAACAGGGACAATTTAACTCCGCCTTGGAGAGTTCTCGTTCTTCTCCGAGAATCTCGTAAACTACGGGGAAGATGGAGTATAAAAGATGGACTCTGAGACCAGAGAGTTCAGAGACCAGTCCTCACCAGACACTCCTCACCTTAATACGAACGATTCCTTCTGCTTCGCGCTGTGAATCGTATCCCATCACTCTCAACCATAAAAGCGATTCCTTCTGCTTCGCGCTGTGAATCGTATCCCATCTCTCTCAACCACAAAGGCGATTCCTTCTGCTTGGCGCTGTGAATCGCCTCCTGTATCACCCGAATCCTCGGACGAATCCTTCTACCTTCCCTAAAAACCTATCTTGGTAATTCCTACAGAAGAGCAAAAATTCCCCAAATACTCTTAACTAAAGAAACCTGGTAACCGTGTCTGGTCCCTCCGAAGTACTCTGTCGCCGGTTGTCGAAGGCTTCTCCGAAACATCTCCACCAGAGCTGTAGAGGTGCAGCTCTCCCAACGAAACGTAGTAACACCGTCATCGTCACCACCGAAGCCTGTCTGCAGTTCATAAGTCACCTTCTCAGAAGCCACGGTGACTTTCGTCTGGCCTATAATTTTGCCTTTCCAAAATTCCAACCCACACCAAAATTCGTTTATCTAGAATATACACTCAAAAGGCAAAACTCCTGACCTAAAACATCATCCTGAACTGCTAATACAAACTATTCAAAGATAGAAACTATTTTAAAAGCCCAAATATCTTACTTCTAGCTCACAAGCTCCAAATTTATAAAACCTATATAAGCAAATAAAGAATATACTTCAATCTTAAAAATTGAACTTCTGATTTCAGACCAGAACTAAGTATTGGTAGCTATCAAGCTTTTAAAACGTCACAAGATCCCACGAAACTCCTTTAAATTTCAAATCACTTCTAGAAAATACTTTATTCCAGGAAAAACAGTCAAATTTCTTGGAATCTCTTCAAATTGTTTGTCGCTCTCAACAAGAAGAAAGAAGAAAGCAAAACGCCTCCCGCTTGGTCGCGACAATAGTGCAACTGAAGGTCAGACGGAATGTTGTGCCAGATAGTGCTAGAATGTTGAAACTTGCAACGTTTGTTCCTTTTCTCCCCCTTACCTCACAACTTAAGGCGCTACGACGACAAACGCATTTTACCGGTATTTCTTCACTATATATGCACTCCAACACCCATATCATGAAAATCACTCTGCGCATCAATTTTAATTGCTTTTCCCACTTGGAATCTTCGCAAACGATCTCTCTTACGCCGTAGTATTTATGCATTTTGAAATTCCAGACACTTCAATGACATAGGGCTACGTTAGGCTAGAAAAGTCAGATTAGATGTTTTTTTTAAACTTATGCATTTAAAATTCTACACATTTGACTGACATAGGGTTTAGTGTGGTTACATGTGCTTAGGATAAATGAGGTGAGGTGTGCTTAGGTTAGCTCAGGTTATATTAGTTTAGGTTATGTTAGGTTAGTTTAGGATAGGTTTAAGTTAGGTTAATTCAGGTTAGGTTCTTTAGGGTAGGTTAAGTTAGAATAGATTAGATTAGGCTTGGTTAGTTTAGGTTAGGTTGGTTCAGGTTAGGTTAGGTTATATTATCCCTGGTACACTATACAATGCAAGTCATATTTAGTAGTCGTTCATTTTTGTAAGAATTTGTCCGATTTATGAACCTGGCCTGCAACTGAACTATCTGTAAAATAGTTAAAATTGCCACATTGTGATGGGTTTGCAGTATTTCCTCTCTTGCACTGCTATTCCTCAAGATATGTATTATTCATTTGTGTTTAAGATAATGAGAGTGAGTTAGACGCCCACTTATGTTTTAAGTCCACACATGCTCTGTAGGTTAAATAACGTTTAGCGTATACCGTGTCTTTTATGATTTGTAACATTGTGTTGATCACATTGCATTGAATTCAAAGGGTCGTGTGTTCCAATTCGCTGTAGTTACTGTATTTATTTATCCGGTCACACTGTATTTATCCGGTGATAGAATCTATCTGAATAAGTAATAAACACCGACCGAGTAAGCGTCTTCAAAGTAGCATTGTGAATATACATTTTTTTAATGACAGGAACGCTTCCGGCGTCCGTGAAACAAGTTGGGGATAGAAATTTTCATGTCATTTTTGCACTACCGTTGCTCCGTTACTGGGCCTGGATGGTACATTTAAAGAAATTATGAATTCGTTGCTGTCTGATGGACATCTCTATACAGGTCCTATAAATGTACGTTGCTGACCTAAAAAGGACATCCGTAGATTGTCGAAAAGTCGTGCTTACGGATGTCCGATGACATCGGTATTTGTCCTTTAAATGCCCATTGTTGACCTAAAAAGGACGTCCATAGAATGTCCAAAAACCTTGCGTACGGATGTCCGATGGATATCCATATTTGTCCTTCAATGTCCGTTGCGGATCTAAAAAGGACGTCCGTAGAATATCCTAAAGCATTGCGAACGGATGTCCAATGGACATCCCTACATCTCCTATAAATGTCCTTACCGTACCTAAAAGGACGTCCGTCGGATGTCTACAGGAGTTGCGTATGGATGTCCTATGGACATCCATTGGATATCCGCGGGACCTTTTTCGGACATCCTATGGACATCCGACATGTCCGCCAAGGATATCCTAAGGATATCCATGGGATGTCCGTGTGTTGTCTGGGGTAATAGGAGCGTTTTCGTGTACTATGGAGTAGGTTCGTAGTTCAATCGCACGGCTCTGCTGTAATTTTCTCACACCGACTTGAAAGTTACAAAACTTTGGTAAACTTTATTTTTATACGGACCAGTCTAGTAAATTTGCACCTCGGTCTGTCACGATTCGCCTTTAGCTGTTAAAATCCACACCCATGCTCCTGCAGGGACTCGAACCAGGAACCTTCAAGCCGATGGCCTACCGCCGCAAACCGCCACCCGACCGGCTTGAAAGTTACAGTTTCCAAAATAGATTCCATCATCTGAAGGAAAGTGTGGAAAGGAAAGAGAAAGATGTGAGGCGATGGAATAAAGGTGAAATATTTAAGCTTGATGGGAACTTTCATCTCGAGATCGCTGTCCATTGCATTCCATAGTAATTCGTAAGTTCTTGTGCGCTATGAATTAACATTTTTGATAATACTCTTACTTTTTGAAATATTTTGAAAAATGTTAAAAATGGGAGGGTTGAAGCGAGGAGCCCTCTTAAAGGAAATGAAATGTATACCTGTTTATCTGAAAATTATCCAGATGATACTAAACGAGCCTTAATTCTCTAAATCTTACACTGATTGAACCAAGAAATGAGTATCCTGGGTGGTATAAAATCCTCGTTCGTTTCGAAGTCAGGTTCGTGGTCTTGAGAAAGCAATGATTTTGCCATTTCCTTATCCCCAGAAACTTTTCATAGCGGCTGTATTCGTCCACCGGCTTTAATCAGAAAGGTTACACAATTTTCCGGCCCCACCGGTGATGTTGCGGCTGGTTGACTAGTAAGTACTTAAATAAACAACCTTAAATATAACATCGGTCGTTCGGACAGTCAAAAATAGTGACCGATAATAATTAATTCTTTTGTGAGTTGGCAATAGTGTTTCACACTTTTGTGGGTAGGTGCGTGCGCAGCAAGTTGTTGTTAAAGCTCTTGTCAACACAAGCATTTGTCGAAAAACAACAGCGATTGAAGGCTCTGAAAATTGGACCCTCCTCCTACATTGACTTTCTTACGAGAACAAAAACAAATCAAAATGAAAGAAAATGAAGAAAGAAGAGCTCATTGTAAAAGCAGACAAGTTCTTGTGGAGCGAGCACACCACCAATGAGAGAGAAATGGATCTGCTGTAAGCTGTCAACTTTGGTTTCAAGATGCGATTCCTTGCCACGAGTTATGAGCTTGCTTACATCTTTCGACCAGAAAAGAAATATGCTTCAGGCAGTTCATCGATTCACGACTCTTTAAAACAACAGCTCCCTCCTCAAGAAAAAATATCGTAAATTTTATGTTTCATTTCTCATTACAATTTACAATTTAATTATGAAAAAAAAAAGAAACGTACGTTCGTTTTATTAAGTACCAGTAATTAACAGGGTCTATCTAGGATTCCAGTCCCAGTGGGACACGTTGGAATTACTTTCAAAAAATCGGAAGTCCGAATGGTTGTATTTACGCATAGACCAACATGGCTCGAGGCGGCAGCAAGTCTAGGGGGCGGCAATTGATTGGAACTAGAAGTTTTCAAACGCTTTAGTAAGAAATTTAACCGTAAACGAAGCCCAGTAGAACACAAACGTGTTTTAAACGTTGATTTTTTTTGTTTACTTCGTTGATTAAACGTTATCGGTTGAAAAAAAAAGTACATTTAATTTTGAATCATATTTCAACAAAGACTTGATATTATTTACTGTTGGAAAGTTATTACTGTGTACCGTGATGAAAGCAACGGACAAAATGCAACTAAATGTGTATACCAGTAGACAGCAACCATGCTCTGTTTTGGCCAACTTCATCGTCCGCTTCTTGATTTCAATTAGTTTCATCTCCACCATTATTCAACGTCGAATAAACCGTTGAAGAGACGGACATTTCGGTACATTTACAACGTTAAATTAACGTTTCGGTACTAACGTTTAATCCACGCATTTTCAACGTTTGTGCGTTCTGTGTATGTATGTATGTATGCTCGGAATATGTTCACACACTACCCACATAGCAATTTTGACTTGACTCAAGCCAAATCAAGCTTGCTTTCACAAGTGTACCAACATAGGGCAAGCTTAGCCAATGAAGCCAGAAAGATTTTAACAAGATTGAATCATACAGTCTAGTTTACAAGAATCCAGATTGAAGTAGCCTCAACAGAAGAAGAATGACAATCAGGTTTGAAGAGGGATTCAAGCACTCAACTAGTCATATTGAGGTTACTTCAGGACTGTGTCGTGCTTGAAGGCTTGAAGCTATGTTGTTTTGTTCTTGTTGTGACTATGATTGCGTCATCAACAGTGAGAAAAATTTACTGTTTCAGCAAAAGGATTTACATATACAATACTTTTACAGTACGTTCAGAAAAAAAGAATGTTATCTTCATTACATTCTGTCTTCATTTGTCTTCTTCTCTCGTCTTTCGTACAGTTGAAATTTTCACACTCGTCTGCGGGTGGATTTCAACCTCGAATCTTTGGATAATATTTACTAACTATAGGCCTTGACCGACTAGTTTCCCACCCTATGCCAGCCAGAGCCTGAGATGCATAAATAAATTCAAAATCCTATTTGAATTCATTAATGGTTTTTGGACATCAATTGCTTAAGCCAGGAGAGAGGGTAGAATAAAAGAATCGGTCAGGGTCTAAGTTGAAAGTACCATCCCAATATTTGCCTTGTGTGACTGTGAAAAACCCCAATTAGTATGGTCGATACTGGTATCGAACCAAGGAGCCCTCGAATTCAAAACCGACGCTCGACTAACTAAGCTATACGATCGTTTGGTCTTACTGCTCTGTCTTATTCAGGCCCGACTAACTATCTGGACCGGGAAACCCTTTTAATTGCGAAATTTTAATTAATCCGAACTGGGGGAAAATAATTGAAGACCCCCTAGAAAATAGTTGTAGGTATTTGTTTATATAGATGTGGCGGCATTCGAGATTTACATCGGGCTTATGAAGACGCAACAGCATTGTCACTGAGACAACCAAGGATTAGACAAACACAAACTATTTACAAGTCGATATTTCTCTGCTGTTTGGGTAGTATTTCTATTCGTTCCTTAACATTCGAGACCGCACTGGAAAATTCGAGACCATACCGCAATGAGATCTGCATCCCGGTCCCGGTTTTGTATTCCGTCGTGTGGTGTCTCGTCGTCTGCCTCTCATAAACCAATTATTATACCGATATTGGTAGAGAAAAGTTTTCTTTTGTATTTTCCCAGCAAGCCAAATGGGTGATTTGGCTCAGACCTTCGTCGGGGCATCGACTAATATAGTCAGAAAATTGTTGGGGGAAAGTCGGCGTTGCCCCATAAGTGGTGTTTGGTCGTCGGCCATTTTCCGGGACGCCACCGGTCCTCCGACTTGTCGGCATAGGGACGAAACTCCACCCAGCCCGACTGCCAACGCCGGGTCCTTTTGCGGGTTTTCAAAACCCGACCTTTTCCCTCCCGTTGTCCCGACATTCGCCGACCAAATGCCGCCGTCGTATAGCTTTGCTAGGTTGTTATTTGGTTCTTCCGTCTCTTTCTCAATACATATATCATTTTGAACGACCTAAGAATGGAATCAATGCATGTGTTGATTATATGTAGAGCTCCATTGACCCATTGTTTTAAGCAAAATCGTAGAGAAGATTTAATTGCCTCATGCTTGTAGTCAACGTTTAATTATCTCGATCGATACTTTTAACATTGTACTTGAATCTGGAGCATTAACACAAAACGAAATTATTAAGCTTCAATTAATTGGAAAGTGAGAATTAAAGCTGTTTCCAATAATAATAAAAAATAAGGTTCTCGCTGTTGTTAGTAGGACAGCACTCCTTTGAAGTAGTAAATGCTGATAAAGGTTTCCAAGGCAAATATTTTATCCCTAGTAAATAATTATTGTTGGAGAAACGTCCTGCTTTGGTTAATCCCAAGGGTGTGCTCATCCATGGTGATAACGTACGTCCACACACGGCAAGAAAGACCTGTGATAAGATCGAGAAATGTGGAAGGGAGAAAATCCCCCACCCGGCGTTTTCACCAGATCTTGCACCAACAGACTACTGTCTTTTTCGCAGCCTGCAAAATCACCTTTCCGGGAAAACACAGCAAAATGAGGATGACGTGCGACGAACAGTGAGCTAGTTTTTTGTCTCCAAAATCGGTGACTTCTTTCAGCGGGGGATTCAACAACTGGTTGACATGTGGCGCAGTGTTGTGGAGTCGGAAAGAGACTATTTTCCTGACTAACGGTAGTGTTCCAGGTAAGTTATCGTTCTTTCCCTCACAGTGCAAAAATACATTACTTATATATTTCAGTTTTAGTTCACACATCCTCAGTTTTCACCGCTCTCACCCAGTAGTAGCGTTATCTCCTGAATATATTGTATTCTGCTGACTTGGTTTTACTTACTGTCCGTGTATCCTCATGGACCTTTCTCTGACTTCCGCAGAAGTTAATATACATAAGCATATTTACTTTCAGTGTCACGCACACCACTATTTTCCGATAATTTTGTCGCTTTTGCTGATAGACAGGCGAAATCAGATCATAGTTCACACGAAGTCACCATGGCAGCGCCACCAGTCTAGAAGCAGTTTCGAAAATGGAACTGGAAGGAGCACCTACTGTGTTATTTTCTTTTGTTGGATACAAAAGGTAAAAGGAGGATAATTATCAGACAAACAAACTCTCAGTCAGGCACAGACAGAAAACTGATCTAACGCTTCCATGTTTTCAAAATGAATAAATTAGGCTTGAAATTCCTACTGTATATCCTCTGTTCAAAAGTGATGATAGACAGAGGTACAAAAATCATTGTTATTATAGACGTGGAATCACCCATCCCAGCCGTATCCCGGCGACCGCCCAACCTGACAGACGATTTTCCACCGAGCGGCCGTAGCTCAGTGGTAGAGAGAGCGTTGTCTTAGCACTCGGAAGACAGTAGGTTCAATCCCAGCGGCCGACTATCCTGACTGAGGTTCTTCTTAGTCACACCAGGCAAATGACGAGATGGTACCTTCAAGGTAGGCCCTGACCGATACCTCCCCCTATCCTTTTCTTTATCTCGGCCTGATTCTGAGATGCCTAAATAAATTCTATCAATTCAATATTTACAAATGTGACACTTAAAAAAAATAATTTTCTTCTGTAGGAGAGGCTTGTTCCTTGTTTACAGAAATGATCACAAGCTCTTTCCAGCATCTCTTCTTTTGAATATTCTTCAACAGACATGTCCCATCTTGCAGTCCTTGACTAAACTTCGGCTGTGAAGTTTTCCTTGTCGAAGTGAGTTTTCTACTTCGGTATTAATTTTTAAAATACAAAATTGTCAAAAGTAAATAATGTCTCCGGTGGCTCGGAAAGTCGCGTCTCGTGTGAACGGCTCCATCAGAGACAAAGGAACGACGTGGTGGCGCTGCCAAGTTGGTGGTCTCGGGTTGCCTCCACGAGAATTCTCCCCGTGTGAACAGGGGGTAATCTTCCACAGTCCCATCCGTCAATTTTCTTTACCGAACTAAAGCATTAGGAAGTTTCAGTTTTTCATTTCAAAAAAAGCACAAAATTGTTGCGGAAAAACTCACTAATTGTTTATTTCCTTACTAGTAATCCTAATGTGTTGACTGAATTCTAGCGACCACGCTTTTCCTGAACCACCACCCATAATAGACCCATCACTCAACCTCCCTCCCTTTCTCAGCACTTTTAGATCCAGGGAGGAATTCCAGGGTTTCTTTGAATTCATCGCTTCTCAACATGATCTCAGACCAGTGACGGATCCCGGAATTTCGTGAGGTGGGCGCAGGTGAAATAGACCAGGGACATTTTCGATATTTTCCCCGCTAGTAGAATTTCTTGAGTATAAATTTATCACATGCTCCCCCCCCACACACACATTACTACATTTTATCATGGAATATGGCACCGGCATCCTTCCCCCCCCCAAAAAAAATAATATTTCTAGATAAATTAAAATTTCCGGAAACAAATCGAAGTTTTTATTTCTGAGATAAATTGTTGAAATAAAAATAAAGTACTTTTCCCTTAGAGGATGCCCCCTCCCTGCATACGCCACTGTTTCAGATCCCACCAACGCCAAATCCTTTTTTTATTGTTTCATTTCTTTCGCGAGATGACGTACTTGCACAATTATCGTTGTGCATTCCTTACCAGGAATGTCGTCGATTTGTCGCCTCCCGCTCATCCTGACGACCCTTAATTCTCAATACTTACCCTTCCATTGCTTCTCTTAACTTCACAGATTCTTTCCCATCTCTTTTCAGGTACATTCCCACTGCACGGAAAGAAATTACTTTTAACTAAGTCAAGATTTTGCTAGGTTAATGACCAGAAGGGTTGCACATAACCTACTGGTTATTTATCTCAACCCTTTCGAGACATGAAAGTACCTAATTCTGTAGGTAAATGGTAACCCATTGAAAAGGGTTAACAGAAATCAGGGTAAAAACAACCAATTCGTGGGTAGCAAGTTACCTACACGATTGGTACAAGAAGGAATAAACAAACAACACGGTTAATTTAAACAACATGATTGACCCACTGCTCGGTTATGCTAACCGTTTAATGTGCAGGTAAATTTAACCTTCTGAGAATTAGTTATTTTTTAACCTTAATGAGGGTTAGCTGAACCGAGTCTCGTGTATACGAGATGGCGGTCATTGAACACTGAGGGACTTCCACATGGAAGCTTTATACCAACGCCAAAACGTTAACGTGAAACTTAGGAGGTAACCTAGCAACACTAAAT
>JAGDQP010055773.1:456-13070 GCA_022664845.1 Lepisma saccharinum
CTAAAATTGAATTTCTAATGTGTTATTAAAATATTCGCACAACCACGAACGTTTTAATTTAAAATTTGTAGAAGTTATAACACTTTAAAAGCAGAGAGACGAACTTTACCGGCGGCCATTTTGTTTCCCCCCTCCCGGTCCCCTGCCACAGTTTTCGGCTTGCCACCTGGTACCACATGATTAGGTACCTTCTAATGAAGGTATTCCACCTACCCGCAACATCCCTTCACTCAAAATCCCACGGACTAGGAAATATTGACATATGCTCCTGGACTATTAGTCCAATGACACCACCACTCCATTTCAGTGTCCTGTTCAGCTGTCTATGGCCTTCATCAATTGCAATAGACGAAAAACGCTTATGTGACCTATGCACAGTGTATCTACCATTTCAGAATTCATAAATAACAGAATGGTACTTGTTTCATGTCTTTAACAAGAACATGTATCAATCTTGCATAGTGCTAATGACCACAGACAAAGAAGAGTTCTCCAAGGTGCTGTAAGCTCTCCACATATAGGTTAAAACCTCCCTGCCGATGTGCACGATCAAAGCAAAAGGTACAGCTTGGAATATCATAACAAGTCTCCAGTAAGCAAAGGTTGGAAACTGACTTTGAATCTTACACCACTCATCAAATTCGATCCTAGCTAATGCAAGTTTATGGGCTTCACATTGAAGCATATTCAATGACTCATACGTTACCACTTGAGGAAACAATGTTTTCATGACATGCAAAGCTTTTAGAATTCCATCTGCTGTTTGTAATGATACTGATTTCTAACTCATCTGATATGAGATTATTTTTTGTCTAAGTTTGGAGAATTGTGCCTTAGAAGGTATATCATTTATTCATATGAAGGGTAGAGCTTATTCCTCATTGGTTCTCGTAGTGTGCGTGTATCTTTTCTTGAATTCGATTCGTTGTAGTAATTCGAGGATGGAAGTCCATGTACTTCGAAAAAGCTTGCTTCAGTTCTGTGCAAAGTGAGGTATTTAGTACGTCACTTTTACTTCTGTGATAGTTTTTGAAAAAAATCGAAGTGAAGGCGAAAATTATTTCACGGAGTGTGAATGTTGTTTCTTATTCTAAATGATCTTGATACCTGTGCGTGAAAGATTTGGGTACCTGTAGATTTTGGAGCTTATTCCTGTTGATAATTGCGATTGCTAATATCTTCCATTCTTGGGTTGGTTTTGCTTGTGGGTGTGCTCGCGGAAGAGATGATATGATCTCACAATTGCCTGATACTACGATTTGTTATATTTCTATACTTTGTGGTAAGTCATGGTACATTGTTATGTAAATTTTGTTATTGAATTTGTGGTAAGGAATATATTGAACAGGAATATTTGTTCTGATCAAGGAAAAGTTAACTTATGCGAGAAAGGTAAGAATTCTTGAGTCAATTGTAGTTATATGATTGTTGTCTTTTTAAGGTTAAAAGTTGTTTCTATATTATTAACAGCAGTTAATGAAAATAAGTTAAATTCTGATACTTGGGAATCGTGTTGTAAAGATTTTTTATTCAGATTCAGTTTATTACTCATAGAATTCCATTACAATGTCGTGTTTGTTCTTTTATGACTGAAAAATAAAAGGTCGATTATTTCACATTTTAAGTCTGGTCTTCTGAAATCATTTCTTAATTTAGAAACTGAACCTACATCGAATACAGCTTATAGCGTATCGAATACTACATATGATGTCGTTTTGTTACTTAAATTGCATGGCTCGCATGTATGTTTAATTGTAAGTTCCTGCGAAAGGCACTAGTAGAAGCATGGCGATGTCAGATTGGAACAATTTGTGCCTCTAGGTATGACTGGTTTAAATTAATGTTTCTGAATTTAATATGCCAGCTTCTACTAGTGCTTGTGTCCGCTCTGATCCCTGTAGGATGTCTCCAATGACATTTAAACTGTGTTTATCAGTATGAAACCCATTCAATATAACAACTATATCTAGAACAGATTTTGACTTCACTGAAATGCCATCATTAAAGCATAGACGGGTTGGTCCCTAGTAATGACAAGGACCTGTATAGGATTGAGGTTGTTAATACTTTTCATGACATGCAGTAACATTCTCGTATCTGTTGTTGATTCATTGAATAACGGGAAAAGTATGCTGATGCAGGGAACTGTTCTGTTTGCATTTGTTGCATGGTAATCTGACCAGGCTTGGTGTAGAATGTAATAAGTTTTAATTGAATCGTTCATTCTCAACAGATTTCGTCATCAGTTTTCAAACATATGCTTTATATAACAAGAATTACGATTTTTTTTTAAATTTACAGGGTTATAGAACCCCAAATTTCAGTAAGCACCCCCGAACGGAAATTCTGGCTACGCTAGTGAGTTACGATGCCTGTAAAGATTGGCCGAGCATCCACAGATGCTACCTGAAGACTTTAGAGGCGCATATCATAGGTAAACTGTTGTTATCACCGTTGGAATTTCATTCCTAGCTGGCATCCAAGCCGAGTTATGGTGAATCTCGGTATTATGGCAACCATATTGTTTTCCGGTGTGCTGCATGAACGTTACCGGTGGCTAACTTTGTCCATCTTCTAAAATCCATCTAAGGGTCGCAAAGTACAATTCTGAATGTTTGGCCAAACTTTAATAGACAAGATAACTCCCAACCATGAATCTTTAGGCACTAGTTTGTGTCTTGCAGATCCCGACGTCTGTAACGTGCTGAGTTCCACGATTTGAAGAGGGGATACATTTTAGTTTCATGGCCAGAAAACGACGCGTTAGTGGAGCACGTATCGAAGATAAAGAAAGAAAAATCAAATTTGCATCATTCACTCTGACAGAATCAATCACAGCTCCTTCACTTACATTTCTGACGGGAATGATCCACAAGAACGGATCAAGTTTTTAAGAAATGTCTGTGATAGATGATTATTACAACTAGAACTGTGTCAACACCGAATGACTGCTGCGTACCAGATGAAATCAGAGAACATCGCGGAAGTTATCAAAGATTCAGAATGAACTTGAATAAACTTGAAGACATTCCACACTCTGAACCATTGTCGCGGGAACCGTTTATTTAATCTGGACTGTATTTTCTGTAACGTAATGGAAAATTCATGCTACTATTAGTGGGGTTCGAGCAACTCAGCACACATCATCATTTGAAAGAGATGGATGGAAAATAGTGCTTGAAGTTGCTGAACGGAAGAAAAAAGACAAACTTCTTCGCCGGAATAGAGCTGTTGACAGTCCACCTGTTCGCTTGTGTCATATGGTCTTAAATACCGAAAGCAGTACACTACGAATTCTCAGTACGGGAGAAGTGGTGATGTTGCTAGTGTCACAAAACATTCTGAATTGGAAGCAGCACATAACATGGCTTTCCAACATATCATTGAGTATGTGAAAAAGACTGTGATAGAAGAACGGCAAGTTCTTCAAATGTATTTTCTTGGCCTTATATATACATATGAAACCAATTTTCAAATGAGAAATAGCGAGGAGACAAGAAACTGCACCCGAGGCTCCAAAATCAGCCAGAACTTGCCATTTTCTTCTATTAATGAAAATTCACCCAATTGATGACCTTGCTTTTTAACTTGTTGTTTTGTAACAGCATTTCACTCGAGGAATCTGTTTCTAAAACCTACATATTGGCTTCAAGAGTCGTTCCCAAAGATTACGCCTTATTTATAAGGGACATTGTAGCGAGAGCATACGAAGAACATGCTCAGCTACCATGGCCACCACCAGCATCCTTTTTAAAAGTTAAAGATGGAATAGTGATGCAAATTGCTTCTCTTTATCACGAATACGTGCTCCACTGACGTGTCGTTTTGTGGCCATGATAATAAAATTTATTCACCCTTCAAATCGTGGAACTCAGCACATTTCAGACGTCGGGATCTGTAAGACGAGAAGAGAATACAATGTATTAGAACTATAAGGTATGAAATACTTTGACATAGTAAAATACAGTGCTAGGCGAGAATGTAGCCTACTCCCTGTGATCTCCTAGTCGTTTCTCTAGCTCGAGCAATTCAAGCCGAGAATGATTTTCATTCATAATTTACTCGGCCATATTGGACTCAAGATGGCAGCTTTGTCAACGCTTCGTTCTTTCCTCGTAACCTACTCTTGATGTTATTGCTTCATGCCAACTTTTGTTTCTCTAGTTTCAAAGAATCGCACTGGGTATACTTTCGAAATATACATATGTAGTTAAGTCGGCCATCTTCGATTTAGGGCCTTAAGGCTACTTTTTCTCGTGTTAACATATGAAATCTGTTTTCGCATGATGAAAACTACCAGAAAGAGTCGTTTTCGTTTAGTCCTGGGGTGTCAACAATATGTTTACGCTACATTTTAGCCTAAATTAATTTTCAGTAGTCTGCTGACCTGACGTCAACAGACTGTTGAGAATTCTCGTGGTGTACTTATTTTTTCCACAATGGAAAGAAGTACTGAAGACTATTGGCACAAAGTAGCAGAGAACTCTTGATCATTGCACTCTTTCGAGGTGATTGCTTTTGAGATTTCTTCTCTATGAGATGTTGCGATGATTGCTCAGGATTACTGGTTTGCCGGGAAACAAAGGTAAGAACGTTAGGTGTGGCGCGAAACAAACCAAGGTGAGAACCGCTGCCCGGTTTTACAACAAATCATGGACATTCAAGGCTGGATCAAAACGAGATACTCGTGGAATATTCTTGTGTATTTAAAGTATGATCCTACAAAACTTGTATAGATGACAGAAAGCAGGTCATTCCAATTCCGAGACCTTATTCACTACACCACAGGGTCAGGAAAGGACGGTTTGACATTTAATGCATATTCAATTTATTCAAGTTTCAACAATTCGGGAACTTCGATGTATTCCTAGTGGGTGGCTTGAAGTTTGTTAAATATTTTTTATCTAGAAAGAACCACACAATTTTAAGACTTCTGAACACTGTACACCTGCCCAGTATAATTAAATTTGAATTCAATTTTTAATTCCTTTAGGCAACTTTGCCTTAGGCCGGACGGATGATGATGGAATGAAGAGAGTGGGGGAAACGAGAGAATCCCGAGAAAAAACACACAAACGGTGTTTGTCCACTACAAAGTTCACATGGCATGAGCAGGCATTCACACAATACCAGAAGATATTAAAGACAGGGTTAGAAAATGCTAAAAATGACTACTACATGAATTTGGTGTTGCGAATGGGAACTAACACTAAGTAAAATGGAAGTTCATAAAGCAGGCAATAAATCTTAAGAAATCGGTAGAAAATTGTGGCATTGACATTGAAAACGAATATGGCCAATTCATTGCGGATTCACAAAATGTTGCGAATGAATTCAATACACACTTCACGTGTATTGGGGAAGATTTAGCAGCAAATATAAAATATATAAGGAATTATGATATTGGGCACAGTTAGAAAATGGAGCAAGCCACATTGTTTCTTAATCCTCCGAGTGAAATGGAAATTTATAACATCATAAAAGCATTACCAAATAAAATAAGTTGAATATGACAATATCAGTACTAAAATTATTAAAGAAACTGCGACAGAATTAGCTCCTGTTCAAAACTATATCGTGAATTTAATGTTTCTGACCGGAACCTTCCCCGATTCACAAAAATAGCTAAAATAATACCAGTTTTCAAGGGTGGAAATAACAATATAAAACTAATTATCGGCTTATATCTATTCGCGCTATATTAAGCAAAGTGTTTGGAAAAACTGTTCAAGAATAACTGGTTTCATTGAAAATCACAGGATTGTAAAACAAGAACAATTTGGATTTCAGAAATACAAATTAACGTAACTTGCTGTTAGTAATCTTTCAAATTACATCTCTGAAGACCTTGATGAGAGTAAGTACGTAATAGGGGTATTCAAAGATCTAAAGTAAGCATTCGATACGGTAAATCATAAGACAGTACTTCAGAAGCTATATTATTAGAGACGCGTTATTGCTTACGATTTCTTCAAAAGTTATCTGAAAAATAGGAAGCAATAAACTTATGTTAATAAGGCGATGTTAAACTTAAAAGCAGTAAATTGTGGAATAACACAATAAATCTGTCTTATGACCGCTACTATTTTTGTTATATATTAATGATTTACCGGAAATTTTAAATGAATCAAAGTTACTGTCATTTGCAGACGACACAATTATATTCAAGAAGGGATCCATACTTGATTTAGTGCAAAAGGCAATTAATAACAACTTAGGAAGATTAGAGTAGTGGTTCCAAATTAATAAATTAATGTTGAGTATTGAAAAAACAAAGAAAACGCGAGCGAAAACCAACTCTTGAAACATGTAGTTGAGACGCAACTTCATTACTTTACCGTTTTGTCTCGCCTTACTCCCATCCCTAAAGGGTAGCTAAATTTACATTCGTTGAATTTACTCGACATTAGTATCATACAAACTAATATAATAATATTGTTTTATATACATTTTATATACATTTGTTCACGTTCGCAAACTTGGTTCTCGCACCGGTCTTTGAACTCTTTAGAGAAAACATCGGATAAATTGTGGATACGTTATACGTAATGATATCAGTCATAAAAACAAGTGGTATCCGCATAATCTACGATTACAAAAATATTAAAAAGGGTATGACCCAGACAGGCGTTTGCAATTTGTACCTTGAACTCTGGAGTAGTGGAACAGAGATGTAGTATTTGCGTTTTGCGTGATGTTTAGTACGGTGGGCCGATTTTTTTTCAGATGTTGGCGTTCGAGTTGTAATAAAAAAAGTTTATTGGTACCAAATAAAGCCATGTGAAATATGGCTGTTCAAAAACAACATTTAACCTGGCTCCTGGACCCGTAAAGGGCCCGATTGTTTTTTTGCAAAAGCAAGCAATAAAAATGTTACTAATTTCAACATTTTGGGGCTCGAGTATTTATGAAAAGCTGTGCATTGGTGCGAAATGAAGTCATGTCAAATATGGCCGATTTTGGCCGTCAAACATTTTTGGTCGATTGCAGACTAAAATTATCGTGGGTTCTGGGGTCCGGGTAGATATTTTAGATCTGGCTGTGTTGGGTGATCAGACATATCATAACATTCTATAACTTTTGCACGGTACTCAAACTCAACATTCTATTTTTTCGGGTGCCCCAAAACAGCTGATTTTTCCACCCGAAATTTGAGTTTGAGTAGTGTGAAAAATTAGTAGAATGTTATGTTTGTTCGCCGAAACACAGTCGGATCGGAAAATATCTAGTCGGGCCTTGGAGCTCGCTAAAATTGTAGTTTGAAAACTGCCAAAACAGACATATTTGACATGGTTTCATTTCGTACCAATGCAAAACTTTTCATACCTACTCGAAACTCAGAATGTGGAAACTGGTATCATATTTCTATTACTTCTTTTATAAAAACAATTGTGCCCTTTAGGGGTCCAGGGGCTCGGTTAAATATTGTTTTAGAACGGCCATATTTGGCATGGCTATATTTGGTACCAATGCACAACTCCTATTATTATTATTTTATTATAATTATTATTTATTGCTTAGTGCAGGGTTTCATTAAGCTATACAGTTCTTTTACATAGGAAATAGAACTGTTACATAGAAAAGTGCCTTTGCCCTACAGTAACAATAACAAAAGCTTACAAAAATAAATTTCTAAAGCAAAAACATATAGATAAGTACTTAATAAGTACCATATACGTATCCATGGTTATGATGTACGAGTAAAGTATAACACAATTATGGGAAACACAAAAAACATGATAAAACCACAAAAGTATACATTAGGTTAATAGTGAATAGTTGAAAGGTTAGATAATATACAATGAATAAGAGAGTGAAGGTTAGATAATATACAATGAATGAAGGCCTAAGGTGCGAATTTTCAGTAATCACTTATTACGTCCCTGATTTTCCTCTTGAAAATATTTAGATTTCCTTCTCTTTTCAATTCAATTGGAAGTTGGTTCCAAACTTTGCTCGTCAAAGAATAAAATGATTTCATATTGCGCTTCGGAATCTGAACACTGTTAGAACGTAAACTACTATAAAACGTATTGTCGGAAATAGGAATGAATTCACTTAGTGTTCTGTGGTGTGCCGAGTAAATAGCTTTGTGGACTTGTACCAGGAAAAGTGTACCCTTCCAGATTCAAGGGTAGGCAACAACACTGATTCGTTACATTTGGAGGTCGAGAGTGTGGGCTAAGCTTTCCGCATTATCCAAATAGCCCATTTCTGCATTCTTTCAATATTTTTATGTTGGTTTGGTTGATTCCGTACAGAATTGCACTATAGTGCTTAAGAATAGGCTACTATACGAGGTATCGTACTTTATTCTCTGAGTGATAGGTAGATAGTTGCTTATGTACGGAAGAATCTTGATTTTCGGCACAGCATTGGAGTATATTATTTTTAACATGCTGCATAAGGGCCAGTTTAGAATCAATGTTTATACCTAGACATTTCAACGAATCACTTGTTAATATCTTATAGCTTCCAATCTGAAATTTTCTCTCAATTATGGAACTTGTGCAGTAGTCCGTTGATAAGACTAAAGCTTGCGTTTTTGCTGTGTTAACTTTCAGATTGTTTTACCTGTTACGGTTGGGATGGTAGTTTCAATAGTATTAGTTAATTGATCTAAAGAACTAGAGTAGCAGAACAATATACAATCATCAACATACAAGTAAACCTCCATATTTTTTATAGATAATGCAAGATCATTTATGAATAAGTTGAATAGTTTGCTACAAAGGATTGATCCCTGCAGTACCTAAATTTTAACATCGGCACATTTAGATATAGTATTACCAAGTTTGGTACTTATTACTGTATTATGTAGGTAACTTCGGAACCATTTACAGGCTTCATTGGATATATTGAACTGGACATATGATTTGTGCAGAAATAAATGAGGTTACAGTATCAAATGCTTTGCTGATATATAAAGAAATTAAGCCAATGTAGTTTTTGTCTTTAACGTCAAGTATGTTTCCCATTTTCAAATGAAATACCATCTTTACAAGAACAATGTTTGCAGAAAAAACAACCAAGTTCTGGATACCAATAATTGGAACAGTTAGCAGCAGAAGATTTGACATCAATTCACTTACCCACCATATTACAGTGAATAGCCCCAATCAAAAATTTTCCCCACAGTGAAAAGTAACAGACAATATCTCTATATTGAAAATGTCATCGAACACTCTAATTGCAAGTGCAAGTTGTATAATCTTAGCTTCCAGACACTTTAACATATGGACGATCCAAACAAGAAACATTTCGTTAATAATATGCAGTCAGTGCAAATGTACGAACTTGTGTTGACATTAAATAAGTGATATTATTCAGAGAACAGTTGACAATTACATCGTTGTAAATACTTAACTCCTTACTTATATAGAGTCAATGGACAGTTTTAGCCGTCTTTGACTGAACATGATACGAACTTTTGTTTGAAACTATATTTACTCAATTTCTTTTTTCATTCAAACTATTCTTGGAAATATTCAAATATTCATGTATCATTTACTCTTGTAATCAATGTTATATCGTCGTCGGAACTGCAATACCCCCTATGTGGCAAATCACCAATTTTTCAGGAAGGCCAGAAAACCAGTTTCTGTAGTACAGTCTTGAATACAATTTACATACTTTAAAGTTGTTATATCTCAAAAAGTAGAAGTTATTTTCACATGAAATTTTTCTAGAGTATGCAGAGTACACAGTACTATAAACTGGTGCAAAAACATGAAAAGTAAAAAAATGCCACATACGGGTTATTGCAGTTCCGATGACGATATGTTATATAATGTTGTAGGACTCTATTTCTAAATTCAACAATCCTTTAAAAGGGAATTATTATTTTATGTTTATTCAAGTGTTTCAATGTTATTTTGTGTTAAAATATTTTACTTATGCTATAACCCAGTTTATTTTGTGCTTAAGATTCTTTATTACTGTATCTCCAACCGCAACTTTCGTTCCAGTTTGAGTTACTTTTCGCAGGCAATGGTAGTGTTGTATGATTGTAGATTTGAATTTGTTCATTTCATTATTTTCTTTAATTTTTGTGTAAGAGTGTATTTAGTTTGTAAGACATTTTGATTTAAATTGAGCTGTCTCTAAGATTTGTTTCTCGACATCTAATATGTAATGGATCATGATGAAACGTTAATATTATCCTCAGCTTCAAGGTAACAATTAAGTCAAAACAGAGGAACGTGACAGCAAGATCGTTTCTATTCCCATGTATACTATCCTACGAAAGGAACTCTTTCCGATAACCATGATTCGACCTTGTTTCACAAGAACTAAGAATTGTCACATGTGTCCGTTTGCTTTCACAAGAGCCATGCGCCAATCTGATAATTTATTAGTGATGTGTATATTAGCACGAGAACCGTTCTAAGAAGTGTTTTAAACATTTGTATAGAGTTTCGCATTGTAACAGTTGTACTTTATCCCACATGAAAATTTTCAGTGCTTCGTTCAATTACAAAATAGACATATAAATATTACCAAAAAACTTCTCTCTACGCGAACTCGCAGACAGACATTCGCAGACGCTCGTGCTTAAGTACCGTCATTAAGTATTTCGACAGCTTTAGCCTAAATTCAACGTTAACATTCGTCGAACAGGAATCTTCAAAATTACAATCCATTTGGACTCAGAATAATTACATAACTTTATGTTTTGGTTTAAACACGGTTAAGCCACTCGTATAAGTGACAAGTGACAATTTTAACTTTGATTACGAAGTGCAATTCATTCGATATATCAACACATCAGAAAACATCTTAAATTCAAAAGGTATGTTACTCTCTCTAAATTTGACTAAGTTGGTATATGTATTTGATTCAGTATAATTTGGTATTTGGAGCTCTCTTTTAACTCATTTGTATTCTTTGCTATTCAATAATTAATATGTTTAAACTTGTAATTAAATTCTCATTGTATCATGATCCAGAACTTCAAAGTTGATGAGTTTTACTGACATCTCCTGTGAAATCTATGTTTTGTTTGAATAATCTTGTATCACTGAATTTATCTTAACTACGACCTTCAATAAATGTCATTATTAAATGTTTATTTGTGTTTGCTCTACAAAGGCACAGTCTGTTTGCATTACCTTATTCCGTCCTGAGCCATAAATTCAATTAAAGCCGATAGAAGTATAACATTCAGTAGCATTTTAAAACTTTTACAGCAGATAGCATTTACCAAAATACGAAAAAAACGGGTTGCCGAGAACATACATAGGAAAACAGTTTTTTTTTTAAATAGATGATCCGGAAGACATGAATAGTAACAAATTGACAAAGATAGCCATGTACATACGGCGACCATACGTTCTGAATTTTTCGGTACAGTTCTGAGTTTGACGGCTGTGTACATAAGAATATTTTATGTCACTAATCTGAGCATTCAGAGTGGTATTATTTAAGTTAATTGGGACATATCTATAGCTGACCCGATAACACGGAGGGCAAATAACGTTTTCAATTATTTGCTTATCATACACTGTTGTATTTGAACAGTATTTCTTTCATAGGATGACAGGACCGATGGTTTGATTCTAGAGCAAGAAAGTGTATTGAATCTAGACTGGGTAAATCGGATCACTAAAAGTGATTCGGTTTCAGCTCTGGGCATCTCAAATAAAGTTTACATTTGTTTCATTGTATTGCTCCTCAGTGTTCTTCATTAATACGTGATAAACTAATTAGTAATATTTTAGTAATATTACGTTAGGTTCTGTTTTGTCCCCCCCCCACACACACAAACAATGTTTCGCATTTTCATATTAACAAAAGTGGGATGTTTGCAACTGTGCCCAAGCGTGTTTTTCCTTACCCCAACTCATAGTATAATTTATTCTGTCACGCATCTAAGCAATGTAGCGTAAAGTAATGAGAACTGATGCAAATTAACAAAAAGTATTCTAACCTAACCCATCCTAATCTAAATATAAGTAATGCACTGCAACACTCTTACGTCAGAACACAAATGTATGTTGGGGAAAACAAATAAGGAACGTCATTACATAAGAAACTATGTTTTGATTTTAGAAATAAATCAGAATTAAGTTATTATAACGGTTCAATACCAAGAGGGTAAGAAATACTTTTGGTAGTGATTGCTATTGGTACTACAAGTAATGAACTTGTTTCTTCGTGACAAAGTACTGTAATATTATTGGTCCGATACCATCATTTCGATTTGAAAGCTTTTCATCCCTGCTCTTCAATAACACAACTCTGCTCGTAGGTCCACTATAAAAATAAGATTTCCCCGATCAAAGCGACGCTCTGCTCGACGCTGCATAATACAAGCAGCTTTAACAGGATAGGGATGTGATAGATAATGTCCACGAAAGTTTTATAACAATTTCGGCGTCATTCTTCAAGTTAAAGAGGGGATGCACAGTCGTTCCTCAAGCATAGTTATACCACGAACTCCATGGTTTCTTTTAGCTCAAGAGGGTATGTGTAGCTTATCCCACTCGGACCAAACTTCAGACATTTGTATAGTTAAAGAATACTCTGGAAACTTCTGAAGAAATCCCTAAACCATACTTATGTTCATACGTGTGAAGTGTACAAAATATCATTACCTTGGAACCAGAAGGTAC
>JAGDQP010055775.1:505-13070 GCA_022664845.1 Lepisma saccharinum
CATAGATGCGGCGAATTAGGGGCAAATGGAGCGAAAGCGGTTTCATGGTGAGGGTTCCCCGCTCTCGCCACTTTCTCGTAATAGTGAAAGAAAACTAGAGGAAGCTCCGTCCTTTTAAATTAACATGTAATCTGGAACATACACATTTTTGGGGACTAACTTGGAGGTGTGGTATTTTCTACCCCGCTCAAAACTGAGTACTAGTTATCAGCCTGTATAGATTTTGAGAATTAAATTAGTTTTTTTTCATTTCAAGGAAATATATTTTATTAATATAGCGTAAAAGTTTTTTTTTCTTTTCCAAATAAGGCGCTATTTTCAGGAAGATGTTACTTGATGAAATTTTGAGGCACACATTCTGCAGTTCCTCGATGAGGAAAACATAAATCTTGTAAAGGAGGAATTTGGTACCCAGCCCGAAATGTAAAGTAATATAGGTTATGTTTCAAAACACTAATCACATCAAGCAATCAACAAAAAAATTATGGAAAGTTAGAGAGCAGCGCTCGTCCGTGTGGTGCCGTATAGCAAAACTAATAACAAAATGTAAACAGCTGGGGTTAAATCTCCAAGGTTACAGGTTAAATTAGTTCCGAAAATGATTCAAATGAGGTGTCACTTGTTTCTGTAGAACAAGTAATAATTGTCTCAGAATAGCTGCATCTGAACACATGGCCGCCAGAAGATAGGATTTCCATTATGCTTTTCTTACATGTTTCCAATGATCGATCTGAAAATTCTTAACTTTGTCAAAATCATGTACTGAGATTAAATGTGTGTGTTGAAATTTTAAACTAATTAAATTAAACTAAACCGTGGGACTTGGTTAGCGCTATTATGCACATGATTGTTTTTCGTGGAATAATTCCCATTCTCCTACCAAAAATGTTTAAACCATGATAACTAGGAGTGAAATCAAGATTGGGCAGTGATGCTACGTTTATAGGCAACTTCATGAGATACTATCTCTTCTATGCAATACCTAGTATGATTGCTATCTCCAACAACTCCTCTCTTAAATTGTCAGTTCAATGAATTTGACTCATTGACTAGTCAATGTCTAGATCTACACAACTGTTGACCTCAAAACGATCGAGAACAACTAAATTATATGGCAATGCTTCTAAGACCAGCTGCGTATGTCTGAAACTGCACTTGTGTTTATTTAGTGACTGAATTAAGAGATTTTGCCCCAGCGAAGCCAACATCGAAATACAATATCATCTTTAAAATACAAAATCCCTTCACGTATTATAACAATTGGGCGACATTTTAGAGAAATATAAAATGAAGATAATTCTATTTACAATTGAGATTGTTCAAACACTATAGTAGTTCCTGTTAATATTGAAGCTACATTACCTACAGATATGATCAAAAAAAAGTCTACACCTCTGGTTTCAAAATGAAAGAGGTATTATTATTTCGGTAATTAGATAATAGCTAATATATTTCCCAATTTTAAATATGAATGAACTTGTAATTAGATTCAAAGTATTTTACAGGCTTTGGAATTTAAAAATTGAAAATTATTGTTCGTGAAATACAAGCGAGTATGCAACGTCAGAGGAATTATACTATTTATCTTTGGAAAATCCGCCGTGGTGGGAGACCCTGAACTGGAATGGTTCTAATCAATGAGATATTGCGGGCCTTCGTATGTACTTAACGTCAGTTGATCAGACAAGATATGAAGTTTCTGCATCATTCCCTTGGGTAACAGAAACTGCCGTTTTACTTGTAATTCAACCCCACGTCGTATATTGTTTCATTATAATGGCATACCGTAAATTTATGGATATCAAATTACCTACTGTATCAGGAGTACATAAAGTCATTTATGGAGTACATAAAGTCATAAGTACATTTATGGATATCAAATTACCTACCGTATCAGGAGTACATAAAGTCATTCACGTTTAAATCTGACATGGTGATTTCATTATACTTTTGCAAAGATTTTCAACTTGTATAAAGTACCATTACATTCAACGGGCAGGTAAGGTTCTTGCCAACAAACAACCACAGGCGTCTCCAATATAAATAATAGGATTTCTGAAACTTGATACAGAGAAGAGGAGAATCTTGAGTATGGTAATTACACTGGTCGGTAAAATACTTTTTTCGCTCCCTGTCACCAATTTAGGCGTTTCCTATAGATTTTCACGTGCTGAGTTCAAATCTGAAAACCACTTTTCACTAGCACGTAATAAATTTGGGGGGGGGGTGACATTTTTTTATATAATCACGTGACTGGTGGGAAAGCTATTTAACAATATACATACAATCTCTATACAAATAGTACAAATAGGTCCACATTAAGTATAAAAGAACATAGAAGAAGCAAGAGGTACTGAACAACTGTCAATTGGTCTTTCTGATACTCTTGTGTTGTTCACTGGGCATCTCGCATGAAACTGTCCACCAAAAGTCACCCTAAACATTTTCAATCCGTTTTCATTATACAGCTTCCCCATATTGCAATTCGCTAATGAAACATTTCACCGTGTTTGTCAGAAATCTCGTCTAAGTTATCAGGGAAGAAATAGAAGTGTGAAAGAGGAAGTATAACTTCAGTGACATGTGGCACAATATCACTTTATTAACCTACTCACAATTTCCCTGTAATTCTCAGCCTCGTTGTTACCTATAACGTTATTGTAGACGTCTCTGAAAGGCTATCTTTCCACCTCACTTAATGTTGTAACGAAGTTATTGTTTTCTAAAATTATCTCTGATTTGATGTAGTTTTAATGTTTCTTCCTTCACCTTGGCTTCACTTAGAAAATGTTTGTCTCAGATACTCAAACACCCTCACTATCTATTCGTGGCCTTAACAAATAGCTTCATTAGACCAAGTTTTGTGTGTAGAGGCGGCAAATATACCTTCGCTTTATCCACTAGAGGGTGTTGCGTCACATTCTTCTCACCAGGGATAATTTCAGTTCTCAAAGGTCATGTTTTAATGGCGTATTGTCTGTATTCGGCTCGGTTATCCCACTAACACAAAAAACAACAATATTCTGTATAGCCACCTTGTAATCAAGCAAGCATATAGATTACTTTAAGGTCGGCGCATGTATTCCAGCTGTACTTTTCATATTGTATTTTGTGCAGTAGCATTTCAAAATTTTCAAAATTGTCTTTCATGTGTACGGCGTAAGCAACTAGGATAGGGGGTTTCTCATTCCTGTTGTGTAATGAAGCTACTTTTGAACTAGCAAGGACGAATCTATGAATAGTTTTCAGTGTTTCGAGACAAAATGTCGTTTCAAATCGTCCATGAGTGATCCAATGTCATTGCAATGATATCGTTTCAGTAATGGAGGCTAACATTACTTCCTGTTTCTTGTAATATGCTTACACTTTTGGAGAAGATTCCACTATTTAAAGCATGAGCCAATAAGAAGAACCATCGTTTTGGGAATATCCAACTCTCGCATCGAATCATTTAGTCGTTCCTGGGTGATGAATTGTGGTTAACCGGTGTGTAAGTAGCACTTTAGTTGGACCTTGTTCAATGTGTACGCCCATTAAAGGTTTCTATTCATTTGAATAACTCTCCATGGTAAACGATTTTGGTGGTATGGGTACCGA
Source organism: Lepisma saccharinum (assembly GCA_022664845.1). Classification (NCBI taxonomy): domain Eukaryota; kingdom Metazoa; phylum Arthropoda; class Insecta; order Zygentoma; family Lepismatidae; genus Lepisma; species Lepisma saccharinum. The sequence goes on from JAGDQP010055775.1 coordinate 4,103, forward strand.
GATGTGTAGTCTTTCAGAAAAGGGATAGGGACAATTCCCAGGAGGATTAAGAAAATAAATAATGCTTGTTCTTGTGCCAAAATAAATAAAAACATAATATTTCGATTTTTACTAAAGAACAACGAAGAAACTGCTCGCAAAGGGAATATAGATATTTCCAACTCTCTCCTAGAAATAGGTTCATCTGAAGAGTATTTACCAAAAGGTTAAGAATGTAAATATCATTGGTAGTTAAACCAAAATAAATAAAGACAATAATTATTTTCAATTTCAAAAACAACGAAAAAACTGTTGATGTAAGGAATATACATTTCTCCTCCTTCCTCCGAAAATAGGTTCCTCTCCCGGAAACTTTTAGATACCAGATTTGTAATTAGCGGCCCGAGTTCTATTAAGTGCATCTAATAGTTTTCAGGGATAATTTTTACGCCAACCAGTATTATTGAAATTAACAGAAAAATTGGCATCCATCCTGGCCCTAGACTCCTAGTTACCGATTGGATTTGATATGGCGGCTTAATAGGTACCATACTCAACCGCCAATTTGAAGATCCTGGTTCTTATCTAGATCGCGCACATGTATTTATTGCTGCTGCCAATTTAGAAAAATATAGTTGAGATTGCATTATTCCTGACTATGTAACATAACCTAAGCACTGGCGCATTCGTCAGCTTGTCATGTTCAGAATTACCATTAACACGAGCGCAAAATATAGGACTATTACATATGCGCAATTTCTCATATGTCCTCCGAATAGACTGTCTATTATAAATGCTTCTAAGGTTTGCCGTGTTGACAAGAAGTGGCCCATTGAAGTCACGCTCCACGTTCCTTAAATATATAATTGTAAGGAATGCTTGTTGGAAACAATATTGAATGGACCTAAATATACGCTTTTCTTCGCCGGTGAGATAAAACTTTAATGTATATGTCTGAACCAAGGGAATTGCGACCTATTTCTTATTTTCTATTAGACCATCTTTCACAATTACTTAAATTTATTTAGGCATCTATGGATCAATCCGGGATAAAGTAGGGAGAATGATACCTTAGCTGAAAATACAATAACATGATTAGCCTCGTGCGCCTGAGGTAAATCACTGAAAAAATTACATCCAGTTTGATATGCCGTTCGTATCAAAACCGTAACCTCCTGAAGGGAAAGCCAGTCCTGTACCAAAGACGCTTCTTATTCTTAGCGGATGCCCTTCAACCAAAATACTGTACATTAATGATAAGGTATTAAAACAATTTTGGTCGCGAATATATTTAATGTGAGTCGAAACCTCGGGAACGAAGAATTCCATGCATTCAGAAATAATGATTTGCTGGATGGGTTCAAAAGAGTCCAAATATTACAAGCAGTAAATAAGAGTTTCAAGCATCCCATCCGTATGCGATGCTTCATAATTACATCTACTTGGACAAAAGATAAACTAGAAGTTACTTGACGTTTTATTTTCACCTGCAGAAGTAGTGATTGCTACCAACGATCAAAAGTTTGAAATAACTTCGAATAAAATCCTAATCTTGGTAGGAAATACAAATTAGTTACTAATTTTTGCATCACTAAACTGGGCTCGAATTGATACGTCATTAATTGAAGGGCTTGGTGGGAAAAGGACTAATCCCACTCCTCCATGAAAAATGATTTTGTGGCTGAATTGTAAGTTAGTGTCATCTGGTGTTTACTCTTTGAACTCAATGCATTGTGGGATATGCCCAACGTCCTGCAATAGGCATCATAACAAGTGATGGCGAATGAACTGTTCAGGTTCTTGGTGGAAGAAGGCCAATCCCTCAATGCAGCCTTAGTACTTTACACTGTTTTAGGATAGGTTAGATCAGTTTAGGATAAGTTAGGTTTGTATTTGTAGCAGGAAGTCATGTGCTATGGTCTTGGTGTCTTGTCACTGCAGATCGAACAGAAGATCCGACAGACAATCGAAAAAAACACAAACGCAATAGGTCGATTGTGAGGGATGCTCTCACAAAGAGAATAAGCCTATCACTTTCATGGCTAGTATTCCAGTCTCCAAAGTCAATGGACAAAATTTTAGAAATACAGAAACGAAATAAAATCAAAAGTGGTGGATTCTCTCAGAACCAACCGATGGTGGGTTAAATGTAACATTGTGAGGGTATGATGTATTAGTTCAATTCCTGTTGTCAATTTTTTATTGTCCATTTGCGGGTATATTTGCAATAGTGTTCTGTATCTACTCCTTAAAAATGAAATCCCTACGTTACTTAGTTTTTTTTCTACATCACAAATATTTTAACTACACTTCTCTCCAAATCACAAAATTGTGGATAGGCCCTTCTTCCACTGACCCCTTCAATTTTATTTAAGATTATTTTTAAAAAAAAGACTCAAACAGCTGATCTATAGGAAGAATATTTGACGCTCGTAACGCAGTTTCCTAATTTACTATCCTGTATCCATAATAATAAGCAAAATTTAAGAGAACTCTTACCAGCTATTTTCTGCATTCCAGCGACGACTTTTATCCTTTTTCTGTATTTTGAACGCTGTACGTGTAACTCCAGTTGAGCTACATCCTTTCGTTTATTTACTTCTTCTGAGTCATGTAGTAAGTAACGATTAGTCGTAGCATTTGTTTCCGTTCTGTTCGAAAACATAAAAGCGATATTATACGTAAAGTCATTTTAAAATAATTTTGATTAATGGGTCTTTAAACAATTGTAAATTAATACTATTTGTGTATGAGTTTACGCGAGTGTTTCAATTTGATGCAACTTATTTTCTTAACTATCACTGCCTCATAAAACCTACACAAAATAAGATATTATAAATCACACAATACTGGATCAATCAGGATAATATGCACAAATTTAATTACTGAATTTATGGTTAACTTTTTGAGTAATTATTTGATATGTTATTTAATTATTTATCTTCGTAATATAGCTCAATCAGAAAATAACAGAATATCGTGCTTTCGAGCAAGTCAATGCGCAATAAATGTTTGAAAACTGTAACAGTGGAATTAAATTTCACTACTTACGAGGAAACTTATTATGCAGATCACCAACGTCGATTTAGAAGAAATAAATCCACATTTGACCAATTTTAGTCTTGAAACAAATTTTGGAGGAGAAGTGGGAATACGGTAGGACGATTCACCTGGGACTCTTTCATTTTAAGAAAACATATGATTCTGTTGAAAGGTAAGGTTATACAATATCCTGATACGATTTGGAATTCCGAAAAGTCTAGTTCAACTGCTGAAGATTTATATCAGCTACCCCAAAAGCCGGGAACAGATAGGTACCAATATGTCAGAAAGTCTCAAGACTCCCAACTCATTGAAACAAAACGATGCCTTATAACATCAACTACTATTTAACTTTGCTTTAGAATATGCGGTTTTAAAAATAAAAGAAGACAAAAGAGACAAACGTTAAATGACTTGTATCCCCTGTTCGTACAACGGATGTTATAGATTTAATAGAAGACAATATAGACACTACAAAGCAACACAGCGTGCGATGAGATAGGTGTACAAGTAAACATAGAGAAAACAAAATACATGATAACTTGCCGAAACATAGGGAACAAAATCATAATAATTAGGGATGCTTTCATAGAGAAAGTACACAAATTAAAAAAAAAAACTTGGGAGCATACGTAAAGAGCAAAAACGAGGTCTCGGAAGAATTAAAAGTCACTTAGTATTGTTTCTCTCATGTTTTTCTTCACTCCAAAACTCCTAATATCGCGATTAATATCAAGGAAATTGAAATTGAAAATATACAAAACGTTTATTCTGTCGGTAATACTTTACGATTGCGAAAGTTGGAGTACGATGCCAGCAGATGAGCACAAATTACGCGTGTTTGAAAACAAGGTCACGAGAAGGATATACGGGCCGAAATGGGATGGGCTGACTGAAGAATGGAGTAGATTACATAATGAAGAACTCCACGGACCGTACGATTCATCAATTCATGAAATCACGACGGCTAAGATGAGTAGGCCATGTAGCTCGGATGGGGGATAACCGAAGATTATATTCTATCGTGGTGGAAAGACCTGATGGAAGCAGACCTTTGAGAAGGCCTAAACGTCGTTGGGAAGACAATATTAGAAGAGATCTCCGAGAAATAGGTGTTCGTGATGGAAACTGACTTTGTGTTGCCCAGGAAAAAATCCAATGAGGAACGATTGTTAATGCGACGATGAACGCGTGAGTTCCGTAAGCCATAGACTTAGTTAGATAGGAGGAAACTTATTGAATACATATGTAATTAAAAAGAAGAAATGGGCATCCCCAGTTCTTCTTTTTAATTACATGCTTTTACACTGCAGGCGAGTAATAGACAGTCAGATATGCTCTAGGAAAGTTTCAATCCCAAAATACAAATACTCAAGAAGTTATAGGAGTTTTAGGAATATAAAGTGCATAGGAGTGTAATGGGAGAGTTTGGCTTTAAACTTTGTTTCAGAGAAATATAATCATAAACTAAAATCACCTTCTGTGGACATCTCCCCTTCTTTACCTTTTCTCTTCATATAATAACTCAAAAATATAATGCTGTTCTTGAGGACCACCAAATATATTTTGCTTTAGGGAATCTCCTTTCTTTTCTTTGTATAGTCATCTCTGATGCTCATGCACCCTTGAAATTGTTTAAATTAAATATAAAAGTGTGATTTAGTTGTCATGTAGTATATATCATTCACATACAAATACTCATAAATATCATTATTCATCAAAAGCATTTTAGTTTTGGCACATCAACGTAGAGAAGCATAAATAGCACTTAGAACTTGCGAAAGTGGAAGTCATAGGATCGAAGTTCACAATGACAATGGAACAGAGATCAATGAAGGAAACTTCGGCGTTTTCAAAATATATACAAGGTGTTTTGTCCACAAAGTTCTGTATACAAAGATTTTGGAAAAATGTCCCTCCAAGAGCAGAAAAAGCACTAGCAAACTTCCCTAGGCATTTGAGAGTATTTGATGTCAACTAATTTTGTTGGGACGACAATTTTAGAAGTTATGGCTGGTTCAGAAGTTAGGAAATGATACTACATGGTAGAAACTGATTCCCAAAATAACGATGTCTCGAACATACACTAATAATCTAGATGGTATTTATTATTGGTTTGTATGTTTCTTGCCAAAAATCACCACTTGAAATATTATTATAGTTTGAGTTGGAGTGTATTAGTTAAGGTTGAATACATATTATTTTATTATTTTAGGGACCCTCCTTTCCACCCCCACCTTTTAGCTATATTAGCTAAATTTTGTTTTGAGTGCCTGAGGGGCACAACGAATTTGAAATGGATTCTCCACAAGATTGGGGTAGGCCATCCTCCGAATTCGTCTCCCTGTCTCGACCTCTGCTCGGTCGAGGCATGGAGTCGATAGGACCTGATTGCACATTATTGATAAGAAAAAAAAGAGCTGGGAGGGTTTGGGGATATATTCTAATGGCAAAGTTCCCGGTGGACAAACCTGGGCCCCATTTCCGGGAGTTGGGGGACTATATTACTTTATTGTATCTTTTATTCAGTATAATATATTAAATACTTGAGCAGCACAATATTTACCAATTTTTATAGTTAATATATTTTTTGCATTGAAATGCATAATTTTATGTTTCTGTGTTTAATTGTTTAGTTTTTTACGTTGATATAAAATATGTTTATTTATTTAATTGTTGTTTCCCAGTTTATATGTATATCTTGTTTCACTCACATTCACACATTAACTTTTATTGCTGTTTAACGATCTTATTATATTATTATTATTCCTATTCCTAACCTCTATGTAACTCTAATCTCAAAGATTCATTGTAATGTATTAGCACGTCTCCTCACACCTTATTACTTTACATACAATTGATGTTTCATATTTTAATATATTTCGTCAAACTAAAACTAAGCCCTCTAAACCCAATACAAACAATATGCAATTTAGTTCCCAGCTATCTTTTTTAATCCCGATTTTATATATACAAATAAAAAGAAAGGAAAAACACCATATAGAACACATTCATTCGCTCACACATTTATCCATCGTTGGGGAATTGGTCTATCTGATTTGGACCCCCGGCAGCGGGCTCCCTGGAGGGTTGAATACATAACTTAACAGCATTCATTGGCACAATAACGGAACCTAACCGCTAATTCAAATTCTGCTGCACTTATATGACGATTTCCAACTAAGGTCATTAACAAGTTACTTTGCATTCCTACATTGTAACCCAGTTTAAGATGCAGTAGATCAACTCCTCCCTTCGGGGAGAGGCCTCATCCACTAGTGGATTGAATATGGCTGTGATTTATTTATTTATTTATTTATATACATTACAGGCATATTCAATCCACTACTTGAAGTAAGCTCTCACTGTGATCCCATTCCAAACCCACACATGCCTATAAAAATATTTTTCAGCCCCGGGGATCGAACTCGGGCCCCCTCAATATATATAAAAGGTGGTTCACGAAATGTGAAATACATAACACGGCCATAACCCACCTTCTAGTGCACAGAAATGTTTGAAACAAGATAATATTCATACCAAAATGCATGTGCGGAATCATGTGGCGATACGTCTGAAATCAGGGGCGTATCGGGAATGGGCAACTTCAACATTTTAAATGGCAACAGGAGTTGATTTTTCACCATTGAAACAATTGCTAAATTCTAAACAGCTGGGATTTTTTGGATGCTGTAACATAAAGGGAATAGCAAATTAAGGCTGCAAACTAAAGTTAATTATTAAATGGAATATGCGAAATCAAAGGGTGACTTAAAAAAAAAAGAGGAGCATCCCTGAAGTACTGTTATGCGTGAGGAACTTCTAAATTTTAAATACAAGCAATGGTTTATTTTACTTCATTTGAAACAAACATGAAATGTTGAACAACTTTCAGTTGAAACAATGCTTGGTAATTATAAAAGTTAATTCGTAGGTCAACAGTTAACTTTCCAAGTAGCTCTTGTAACTGAGGACTATTAAAAATGTTTGCTCTGAAAGTTGTTTAACATTTTATGTTTGTTTCAAATGAAACAAAATCAATCATTGTTTCTTTTCCAAATTTCGAAGTTGCTCCCCCACAACAGTATTCCTGGGACGCTATTTTTTTTCAATTACTCATCCTTTGATTCCACATATTCCATTTAATATTTGACTTTAGTTTGAGACCTTTATTTGCTACTCTTTTTAGATACGGCATCAAAAAGTATCCAAACCTTTCTAAACCATGTTAATTTCCACCAACAATTGAGGTTTCTAGCTGCCAATGGATATGAGGAATTGAAAAGCTTTCCTCTACAAATTGTTCAAAATTTAGCGATTGTTCCAATGCGGTAAAATGAACCCGTGGTTCAGTTTAAAATGTTGAAGTTGCTCCCCGTAGAGGTATTCCCGCGATGCTCCTGATTTCAGAGGCATCACCACGTGCACATGCACTTTGGTATGAACATTTTTTTTGTTTTAAAGATTTCTGTGCACTAGGAGCGGAGTTTTGACCCTGTTACGGATTTCGAAAACTATCCTGCAAGTGTTGTTTTGTTTCAGGATTACTTCACAACCACTTTCAGAATTATTGCCAGTGGACGAAGTGACTTGCACAAGATAAAATAATTCTTAAGAATAAAGTTTAATCTTAAAATGATAATCAACGTGATGTGCTAAAAACCAAAATAATATTATTGAATATGTCACTGATACTGATATCCGAATTATCACGATAGACCATACACCTTTTAGACAGGTGGAAGAAAGGAATGACCTTGATCTCTGTGTTGCAGGCACCTTTGTTTTACAACGATATTTTGAAGAAATTGAGTTTAATAATTGTATTCATTCGGCTGATCTAGAGGCACACCACATTTATAATGTGTTCTGATCACACGCTAAATATTGCTAGAATCTACATCCACTGAAAAGGTTTATACGAAACCGAAAATTGCTTGCGTTCTTACATCGGAAAGCCTTTCAACCTATTTGTATTTTTTCAATTGCTTTTTGCACTGTATTTTGCTACCTGATTAGGTGATACAGAGAAACGATAAAGTATCACAAAAAAACCTATTCAAGCCGAAAAGCAAATATACATACGTAATACCTCTGTTCTGGAAAGTTTAGTTTTCATTTTTAAAAAAAATATCCGTTGTTGTAACAAGTAAAGATCTACTTATTCTCAGTTCGTAAAAACTAATAATGTCACTAAATGATAAATTACATGCTTACTGAAAACAAGAATAATAGTTAGTATGGAGGGGTGGAAATACTCACGCACGCAGTTGTCGAATTACGAAAGTTGTCTCTTTGCATGATAAAGGACACTTGCATTTAGAGAGGAAATGCACTGAAAAGATATTAGTTAAAATATGTAAGAGCATTTTAAAAATCATATATAATATGTATGAAACTTACACTAAATAAAGCATTTTATTTTGTACTTTACTAGCGCTCAACTGGCGAAATATCGTTTCGAATAACGCTAATTGGAAGACTGGACATTGTTTCTATTCCGAATACGCTTTTTTCTGTTTCACTTAGTCTAACGCATATCAGTGAACAATTGACGTTTTTGCATATTATTTGATGTATAGGAATAGGAAGTTTCCTTTATTACGTTCACAGTGAAAAGTAATTACTGACTTCATGTTTCTCATATCAAATACATATTTATTTTTATTGACATTTCTTTATTGGCATGTTTATATTTTGAATATATTATATTAGTGAATTGTTATTAATCTTCTATACAAGCTGTTGAGCTTCTAAGAACGGACCCTACAGTTTTTGGTAAAGTGGCTTCTGAACCACTGCGTTCAATGGACAACGGCGGAATTTGAATCCGTGACCACGCGCACAGAAAGCGAGCACTCTAACCTTTAGGTGACCCCGAGGTCTTGAATGTATTGTATATTAAAATCATGAGAAAATGATGGAATGTCAACACGATGAAGTAAGA
>JAGDQP010055776.1:0-13070 GCA_022664845.1 Lepisma saccharinum
TTTCTGTTCAAATTTTATTATATTTATTTATTTCTAAATGTACTACAGCAAAAACCTATTGGCTTCACTATAGTAGCTACACAACATTTTACATGCAACAAAACGGAGAAAAGCTTCAGCTTTCTCGAAGGGATATTTTCTTCCTATCTGGCAACACTGATTTCCGCAAATGTCGTACATTATGTTCTTTTTTTTCTGATATTGTAGAACTACGTTACGAAATGCGTAAAAGTTATATGAACATTTAGGATTCTTGGTCTTTGGAGTATAACATAATGAGTGACTATGTAGATTTACCCCAAAATCTCATAAAACTATTAACGGATTTGTGATATCCGGTATTTCAGTAGTATATTGTAATGTATGGATAATTATTTCGTCCCTAGTTGTGTTAATTGTCTGGATAGTAGAACGTATACACTAAGTAACAGATATATATATTATTTTATTTTTACCTTTGGATCGGTTCTCCCTAGAATAAAATATTGCCCAATAGAACTACGTAGCAACCACTGGTAGATGCATGAAATGCAATTTGGAGGATCCAAATTACTTCTTGTAATAAAACGCAGAAAAACTGTGATGACAACTCCAAACGCTACTATGAAAGCAGAGTCCCGGTAAAAGAGTACTGAAAAGAGAACATGACCATATACATTATAATAATTTTCGGAAAATGTACGTATTTTAGTATTCAAAGTTCATGATTAGGAATTACATTTCAAATCTATTTAATCCATTTCACATTGACTACGTTTTAAGAATGTAACATATTTTTAACATTTATATGATCCTGATGGATGATTGGTTTGGCACGTCATCTTGTAATCAGGGTGTCCCGGGTTTGACTCTTACTGAAACGCATTAAACGTAGAATTTCGGAATTTGGTTCATATTATAATTAGGAAGAAATCTCTATATGAAACAGAGCAATAGCAGAACAGTTTTAATTGATGTTTCTTAGGGAAAATCTGGTGATAAGTACAGTTCCTGCTGGCGACCAGGTTTGTCAGTCTGTAAACAACTTCGTTGAAAACATCATACGAACTCATGTACGCATTGTAGCATACTTCTGCACTGCAAAGGAGTTAAAAGATTGTATATCACCTCGAGTCTGCACAAATTGCACGATCTTTTTCCATGCACGATTTCTGCATAAGCTCCATCAGATACGTAACTTGCTCTTTTTCGGAACACCCGTTATAAACTATCCCACAAACAGTTCTCAACGAAGCACTGTACAAACTATAATAGTGTTTTGAGTGATACTGCAACAAGTCCACTATATGTTATTACTGTTGTCAGTGATTAGTACGTCGAAGTAAAACAGCCATAACTTCATCATTACTGAAGTTATGCCGCGTGTCCATAACTACCGCTATATTATGTTCAAGGAGGCAACATTTCTGGATGGATTTTTTTCTGTCCAACTAAACATTAGTCTCAATTTCATACATTGATGTATTACATTGCTTAAATGTTCCCTTCTTCCATGCAGCAGATGCGTCTTTCGGATGTGTGCAGACATTGACTATCAAATTACATTATGGCGAAAACTGTAATGTTTTCCTCTTGCAAATGACACATACATTTACACTTGAGAAGTCCAGCCAGGAAAAGGGATAAGTCTCATGAACTTGAAATACAGAGATAAAGTATTTTAGAGCATTTTGCATATTTAAAACATCTGCTTCATTCATCTTACATTACAATGCTAATTATAATTTTCTTTACAAATTATGAATACATATCAGAATGAATACATTGGTTTCATTATTCAATAATGACATACCAGCTATTTAGATACATGTAAGATGTGAAGCTCTTGCACACCAGGTTGTAATGAACTATATGATTTCCCTTATTGTATCGATGTCATCGTGAGAAATACCTATTGAAGATCACAAACCTTAAACGATCAAAATAATAAATATCACAGCTATGCTATGTGAAGTGTAGATACAGGTATCACAGGGCGTGTTAGAGATCTCTGTTTAACATGTTGGCATAATTATGTTGCATGACTTGAAAGTGAGACATATGAGGCCCAAAACATATCGTATTGTAGTGAGAATATGGGGCGTAGATCTAACTTCAAAATGGAGTCATTGAAAATTTTCATGCCGGGGATCATAATATCCAGATGGGGAATATAAAGGGTGATGAATATGAGTAACGACGCTGTAATGTGACGTATGGAGGCAAATTCATATACCACCTCTAGGAAACTTGCCGAACAGTTCAACGTTTGTAGTTGAACAATTTCCGAACGTCTACAATAAATAGGGAAAGTGAAGTTATAGACAATTAGATACCGCAGAAAGTAGCAGGTGGGCATCTACAATAACCTGTTGGTTTGGTACCATTCACCTACTCGGTTATATTGCCGTGTGTGCTGAGAAGTTGATCCTGTACGACACTCGCAAGCAACATGGCAGTGGTTGGACAATGTTGACACTACCGAACACTTTTCAAAACCAAAATTCACACTACAAAGTTTAGGAATTCACTGTAGTTTTTATGCTAGTATGGCTTTTGTTTTCCATTCAAGTTTTTTTCCTTCTAGTGAAACTTTTACTGCTTTCGCGTACTCTCTAAGAAGTTGGGTAAATACACTGGCTGCTATAAGCGATCAATGGGAAGGGTTCTCTGCTCTGAAAGATCATCCCTAAACTCTCACGTGCCAAAAATTAGGAAACAGAAGGCGAGTGATCCCGAGATACGAAGTGTTCCTGCACGAAGTATGTATTATTTGCATTTAGCATTAACAAACTACCATATATTTATGCATCTAAGTCACTTCCTGAAATTCAGGATGTTCAGAAAAAGGATAGTGCAGAAAGTGCTTTCTTGAGACTATATTACCTCACGGGAGTGGATTGTAGGACCTTGTGAAACGTTTACAAATATGTCTTCCTGCAGACGCAGACTATTTGGAATTAAACATGTATGTATGTTGCATTCCCAAACTCAGTATAAGTGTGAGCCATTCTCGGGCAATACTGGCAACTCTGAATTAAGTGTGAGAATGAAGTCCTGGGAAACCATGGAAAGCCTCGATTGTGATGGTGAATTTAACCGACTTTCAAGTGTTAATATAAAGGCCGCGTCCGTAATCTCAGGTTCCACGCTAATGTTATGTTCTTTCACAATTTACTAATAAATCCAGTCGCTTAAAATATTATAACAGAAAGAAGTATTGTAAGAATTAGATTGTTAAGCATTGTTTCTTGTCAATGATGGCACGTTAAATACATATTATAAAACATTCATAGGATCTGAATTCAATTTTCTTCCTCAGAAAGATTAAATGAATCTGTAATTTGAGAAACGTCTGGAATGACAGCATACTACTTTCTGAAAAGGATGCCGACAAACCCAGAGAACTTTGGTTGCAAGAGGTTGAAGATAGTTGGCATGCTTGTTCAGGAAATTTCTATTCTTTCTGTACACAACGATGCAAATAGGGATAAAGAACACAAACAACCTTTATTCTTAAGAAACATCGGAGCTATATCGCTTCAAATATTATAGATTTAGAACAATAAAGTACTAAGTAAATTTCCGAATACCTTGTAGAACTTTCAATTAGCTGGAAGAAAAGATTGTGGAAAACTTACCGATTAGTGGACTTGAGTCTCCATTTCCTGGCAGTTTGCTTCCCAGGAATACAAGATACAAACACTGAGTAATAAATATCAAGGCTCCAACAATTATTCTCTCCGAGCAGGAAGGGTCAATCCAAAACATAGCCAAGGTTAATATGGTTGATGCTGAATAAAAAAGGAATAATATCAATAAATATCACCTAAATGTTAATTTTGGAAGTACACTTTCAACGTAATTTTGGAAACTAAATGATACTTAGTAATGTACCCTAGATTGTGTAAAGAAACTTATGTATAAGAGAGAGATAGAAGAATGCGTTAAGAAATGGATTTAAATACACAATTTATCGGATTATGTTGAATCAAACTAAACGTTTCTTTAGAAACATATTTAAAGTTCACACTATGACTCAAAAGTATGCAAAAGGAATGATTTCTATTATGTTTGTTCTTCAAAATGATATTAATCAAAATCCATTTTCTTAATCAAATATTTCCTTTCGAATTACTTCAAGATTACTCAAAATAATTATGCTAAAATTGTAGGTAAACATCCTGATATATAGTATACAGACTTTTTGATGGGGCGGGTTTGTTCGGTCAGTCTGCTGCATGAAATACACATAGGAAACATACTGGGGTAAGACAGAAAAACTTCTGGAGGACCTGTGGACAGTTACTGGAGATTATACCAAGTCTCCAATTATGATGAGTTATTCGAGGCGAGACTTTATTTATCGAGAGTTATTCAAGCCTTGACTGACGAGGCGAGACCGTCGCCTACATCGAGATTATCGTCCATATTTTGATTGAAAATACAATTTCCCTTGTTTAAAATTAATTTCGTTAGAAGACAGAGTGTAAAGCAAAGGTTCAATTTTATGTCAATATTTCAAAATCTTGTGATTATTACAAACACTAAACACAATTTTCACCGAAAAATTGAGATAATGACATATCACACAATAATAATATATAAACGTGTTGGGTATAGACATATAAATATAGCCAATTTTTGCGTTAGAAGGAATTTTTTGTTGCAAAAATCAATCAAATTTGAAAATATCGTAACGTCGCATGTATCATTCTGGCCTGGTTATTTTTATAGCAGCAGCAGGGCACTGTATCAAAATGCGTATGACACAGAAGTCTTTTTTTGAATTTCTCACTGTCGAACGAATGTGCCTAAAATTGACATCCGTTCACACTTGCTAAAGGTGTGTTGATACGATAAAGTGGATGAGAGTATGTGAACCTGTGGTAAGTGCGTTTCAACAGTAACGAAAATGATTTTCCTGGCATAACACGTCTTGGAGCAGTAGCTGAGAGGAATGTTGAACAGCAACGTCCAGGACGTGGTCTATGTCAGACGTCATTTTAATAGACTGCTCTGCTGCTGCTATCTATCGCAAGACAACCAAACTAACATAATATTAGCGGAAAGCTTCAACGTTTACTTCCGTACCACCAAAGTCTGGTTCTGATGTCATTTGCAACCAGAAAAAATTTGGAGGTATTACTTTCGGAGCGACCCACGAATTATCCATTACGCTCACATATTTCAAGTTCTGAGTTTATCAATACGGTTCCAATTTGAACCACAAGCAGATCGGTATTATGCCTACTAAAGTTTTTTTTTATCTTAGATATCAGTAGACCGGTAAAATGGATAGAACTGTCATATCGACACTTGTACTTATATCTTACAACACCTATTCAGAGCGCCGCATAGAAAAAATTAGCATCCACATCACGTTGCGTGGGTGTGGACGAATTGCGCGTGAGAGACTGTCTACCAGGTAACTCCAGGTATCACAGTTTTTCCCTAATTGAGTGGGTTTATGTCTGCTTTATTTATTCATACGGTACACTTCCTTAATAAGCTCTTTTTCAACTATTAAACTGTTTTAGAGTACATTGTCAAGACAAAAAATGTATTTATTTATGGATTTCTAACATTCAAAAGAAATGCTGTAGCCCAGGCAACTGTGTTTACTTTTTCGAATGACCATTCATTTACTATTATTACGATGATCTCGTGTATAGATTCTTCCTTGTTTTTCTTATTTATACACTATAGTGTTAAGGATATGAGAAGTCCTTCAGTAAAGATGCTAACTTCGAAACCTAGCGGGAGCGGGAACTAAATCCTGGGCGTAGCTCTAGAGAACTGAGAGAACTTCTAATTTTTTACTAAAACTACTCGCTTACAAACTCGCATGCAAGAAGATGAAATCCGGGGTAAAGAACAACATTCCGAATACATTTGGGGTGATGCTGTAAGTTTTAAAGCTCGCCTTCACTGGATGATAGTGTAATACTTTCACAAATCTATCATAATAAATCATCAAGATGTCTTGACTCCGAACGAACAGAATTCCCATAACACTGATAAACCAAACCAAAATCAATCGCAAATGGAACCACATTATCTGGGATGGGTCTTGATTCAAGGTGGGTTGAGCAAACAGGAATTTCAAAGTGTTCACTAATTATGCACAAAGTCAATTTCACACCTTGACGGTCCAAGCGGTCATCCCTGATGGAAAGTTTCAACACTCGGACAAATGAATAGATGTTTTACTACTAGCCGTCGTCACGAATGTCCGTCGTTGTTCTTCATTAAAATTAAGATTTCTGTAGCACTTTTAAAGAAACTTCACTTATACCGAAATGCTGTGTTTTGCGCTACGTCCTAAAGATGTTATACTGAGTTACTTCAAACGAAGAACTTGGAGATCAGAATATCACTGAGAGTAAACGGGAGCCAAACCGAAGATAGACTAAAGTCAAACTGCAGGAACACTGAGCTGGACTGAAGCCAAACTGAAGGAAGAGATAAATGTAATGGCTCTTTACTGGCAGTATTGAACAGGTCATTGGCAGGAAGAAATGCTGGAATTTGGTGGTGGAGCTTTAGGAAAGGATAGGTTCTCAGGGATGGTCAGGTTATTAATCTGGCGAAAGCATTTTAGCACATAAGTCTGGTGTAATTACAATCACTCATTGATATTGTATATCGCCGCTATGGTAACGAATTGGTGTGTAGTGATAACATTAGTTCCGTTCACGGCTTAGGTGCAGATGTTAACTTTCTCATGTAATTATGCTCTGTGGACGTGTTGTAATACGCGTATAGATATACGTAAGGTAAACGCACGAGTAACGGACACTTTAAAGACACTTATCACCGTTATAATTTTTAACTAAAATACAGTTCAAATGTATTGATCAAATGAGAATGTTACACGTTCTTAATTCTTTCTTGTAGTGATTTCTACCCACAACTTTAACATACACTATTTGCGACTAAATCATGGTTTTTCTCTAACATTGTTTTGTACCAGTGATGGACACGGAAAATTCTGGAAGTTCCAGTAATGGACATACTGCTTAACTCAAAATAATTTAAATTATAATTGCTGAAGTTTCTAATATGAGTTATGAACTGATGAAGAAAATTGGGAACTTGAACCTGGTTACTGAAGGATACAGTGTATAATATG
Source organism: Lepisma saccharinum (assembly GCA_022664845.1). Lineage (NCBI taxonomy): Eukaryota > Metazoa > Arthropoda > Insecta > Zygentoma > Lepismatidae > Lepisma > Lepisma saccharinum. Next base: position 7,115 of record JAGDQP010055776.1, read on the forward strand.
CCTAGAGGGGGCACACGTTGAATGTTTCAGAAATATTCAGTCATATACAAAAAAACTGCATTGTTTACACTCCCACTTGCACCAACTGTACATAGAACTATAAATTGAAGCACTTGAATTGAATAATACCACTATTGCATTACTAATAAGTGTAATAATTAAAAATATTATTTAAAATGTAACGAAACGTTGTTAAATGTTAATTATAAATTAGTACTAGTTAAAAAATATTTTTTTGTTTATTACCTATTGCAGGAACAACAACTGTTGCCGCATGATTTGCTGCGTGACGTTTCAAGATAAACTGAAAGATGATTTCATGGTATGTAAGATTCTGACTCAAATGCTTGTGAACTAAGACTTGTTTAGACGTGTTGACAAGATTCCAGTCTCTGCTTGGCTCTAAGTATTCCGGATGAACATCCTGAAATCAAGCAGTTAATACTGGTGCATTTAATTACGTAAATCACACAATCAGTACATACAAATATGAATGGTTCAGAAGCCAATCAGTGCAAGTATTAAAAAAAATGAAAACTTACTTGCGTGTTGTGAACGATAAAGAATTACAAGTTCTTTCATAGGCACAAAGAAGTAAGTCAATGATTTCATTATTATCTGCCAGATGGCAGCACGATCATTGCCCACTGAAAAGCGTGAATATATTCAGTGTTTTTTCTCAGATTCATTTTTTTTTTACTTATACTGATTGGCTTCTGAACATCCATATATTAATCAAAATCAATCAATAAATAAGAAATGTATCGAGCATATCCCTGCAATAATAGAGCAAACTCTGGAAGGTTATAATTTGCGTGAAAACAATAATAAAGTTAATTTCATGAAATTTCCAGACATGCACACTTTCGCAGCTATAGAAGCTTAAAGTTAAGGTGATTAAAAATGACGTCATATATCGACAAATAATGACCTATGTGGTGTCGGTTTAACAATTCCAATTGAAACCCCAGTATACATATGTTTATGATTTGGGAATGTCGCTTACAAGGGGAGTCTGTCAATTGCAAAAATTTATTTTCGATTATGACATGAATGTTAATTTCGCAAAGCACTAAGAGCGCTTCTTCGCAGAGAAAATCGTGATTGAAATATTCGACGTAGGTCATATGGAGTCTTTTATTTTATGTATTAAAATGTTTATACATATAATTCCCTTTCATAATTTGCAAACATTATGCGTATAATAATATTTTTAATGTTTTTGTGAATGTGAATCATTTATCAGATGTGCTAGATGTCGTGATTTTTTTCTTCTTTTTTTCATGTTTCTGTGATAACTATCACTCTGGTTCGTGCGACACTCCGGTTAATATTTCTGAATGATTCGAAATTATATGCAAGGGTATAATTCAATTGTGAATAAATTGTACACAATTTAATGTCATTTTTATATTGTGTTGTATTTCTCTTCTTACTTGCACGAAAAAAATATCATATTCAATTCCATGCAGCAAATATTTCTTTGACGAATCACTGTTCTGCTTCGAAATTTTGATTCAAAATACAATTTATTCGTTAAAATGTCGTTCATATTTCTGACGTTAAAATAATCGGTAAACATGAAAAAATAATAACATTCTTAGAATATAAATTTGTTTGTCAAAAACGTAAGGAAGTTCGAACACGTAAGTTTTTGTTTTTTTCGGAACAAAGCATTTAAAAATATTATTATATGCACAAAGTTTGTAAATCATTAAAGGGAACTATATGCATAAACATTTTAATATATGTAAAAAAAGACTCCATATGACCTACGTCGAATATTTCAAAAGATGATAATGGCCGCAAAGTAATTCGACCGCTTTTCTCCGCTAGAGGGCGTTAAAGTTTGAAGCAAGTGGAAGACAGCCCGTGCAGTCGCTGCAACGGCTCCCGCAGTTTCGGTTCGAACAGCCATTTATTAATCAAAATATGTACATGGATATATCTGACAGTGCTGTCAAAGACTGCAAAGTCACAATAACGTGAAACAAATATATCCTTTTGTTGCTTTTATTGCAAAAATTATGAATCGAAAATAAATTTTACAATTGATAGGCTCTCCTTGTTAGAGTATATTTCCATGCTTCCCCTACTAAACCATTTAATTACTTGAAAATAACGTACATTACGAAACTTTGAGAGCCTGGAGTTCCAAAGCTACGCATGTTTATATGTTTTGTTTTTTCGTCCTTAATTCAGGAACATTTCCCGAAGTTTACGCCATTATTTCAGGGACAAACTGTATATATGTATATATATATACAGAGTGATTTTAAATTACACAGACAAACTTCAAGGGTTGAAAGCACACCAGCAAGTAAAAAAGATCAGTGAACCGGATGGGAATTCGGCAGCTGAAATTTAGAGTTTCAAATTTCTAATTCCACGAACAGTAGAGCTGAAGCGGAATGATACAGTCAAAGATTTTAAATCTGCAGTATCCAAAAATGCATACTTCAAACTTCCACTGTGGCGCTCAAGGGATTTCCCAAAGGAAGTAGGGAAGATACATAAATTCTCTGAACTAAAGGCGGATCGTAATAAGTATGAATGGGAAATAATAATTCTTTTGCAAAAGGCGATATCTCAACTAGATTCCTGATGCCGAACAATTTCCTCCAAATGTTTGTCGTTGCATAACAATCAGGAGTAAGAATTGTATGCTTTCATCGAAAGTTGTGTCTATTTGTTATCAAAGAGACTGAATATCATTGCCCGATTGTATGTCGCTCTCGGTGATGATGTATGTCATCTTTACTTGCACGCCAAGTCGTTAAATTCATGCTCATTTCGACCTAGCTCTACTTCAGAAAAAATTTCAGGAATCAACTACGGTTAGAGCGCTCACCTCTGGCGCTTTGGTTCGTCGGTTCAAACCATGCCCGTGCCATGTGTACTTTGTGGTGGACAAACACCGTGTGCGTGGCTTTTCTCGGGATTCCCACGTTTCCTCCCACTTTTTTTTCATTCCACCAATCATCATCCATCCGATCTGAGCCAAAGTTGCCTAAAGACCTTAAAATTTAAATTCAAATGCGACAGACCAAGATGAACTGGTTTCGAATGGATGGTTAAAACTGTATGAAAACAAGCTTCGTTGACTTCCGTTATTTGCTCCTTAGAACATGATACCAGGTGTGTAAATACGAAACCGGAATTTGTGCATAGACGGCGTTAGCTGTCACTGTGGTTACCGTAAAACTGCGTCCTTGGCGCCACTGGCTTGTTTTGACTGCTGATAACGATTTCCAACTCAGAACCAGACAAGTTTTATGTCATAGTGTAGTGTTTAATAGCGTTGAACATGCCGCAATTTGTACCTACAAACTACGATGTGCGGAAAGCATTGATTTTTTGTTACCATTTGAAGAAAACTGCTGCAGAATAGCATCGAATGCTTGTCGAAGCTTACGGTGATCATGCTCTTGGTAAGTCACAGTGTTATGCGTGGTTTACAAAACTTAAAAGTGGAGATTTTGAAGTGAGAAACGAAGAACGTGGAAGACCACCGAAAAAGTTTGCAGACAGCGAATTGCAAGCTTTGTTGGATGAGGATGACGCTCAAACGCAACAACAACTCGCGGATCAATTAAATGTGACACGAGAAGCAGTTTCCATACGTTTAAAAGTCATGTGCAATATTCAGAAGGTGGGAAAATGGTTTTCACATGCATTGAATGAACGACAGCAGGAAAACCGAAAAAACACTTGCGAAATTCTGCTCGCCAGGTACAAAAGGAAATCATTTCTCCATCGAATTGTGACTGGTGACGAAAAGTGGATCTATTTCGAGAATCCTAAGCGTAAAAGATCATGGGTAACTCCAGGAGAACCGGCGACATCGACTGCAAGACCAAATCGCTATGGACGGAAGACAGTGCTTTGTGTTTGGTGGGATCAGAAGGGAGTGATCTATTATGAACTGCTGAAACCTGCCAGAACCGTTAAAACCCAATGTTATCGACAACAAATGATCTATTTGCATCAAGCTTTGTTTGAAAAACGACCAGAATATGATCCAAAACAACATAAAGTGATTGTGCTTCACGATAATGCACCCTCCCACACAGCAAAACCGGTAAAGGAAACGATTGCGACGTTTGGCTGGGAAATCCTTCCGCATGCGGCTTACTCACCAGACTTCCGATTTTCACTTATTTACGTCCATGGGACACGCACTTGCTGACCAGCGCTTCACATCTTACGAAAATGGCTTGATGACTGGTTTGCAGCACAAGAGGCAGAGTTTTTTGGTTCTGACATCTACACATTGACGGAACGATGGCAGAAACGTATCCCTAGCGATGGCCAATACTTCGAATAAAATAGTTCTTAGCATTGTCATCCAATCACTGTGTCTTTTCTGTACATAAATTTCGGTTTCATATTTACGCACCTGGTATTGTAAGTTTGATATTTCAACTTATTTTCAAATTATGTATAGAAAATTTATAGTAAGTGGATAATGGTTAGGTTGGAGGAATTATTAAAATCCTAAGATGTGTTGTAGAAAAGCAACTAGATTGCAGTATTGAGAATGTTATCGTAAATTTGCATTTTACCACCTTCACAGTCATTCTCTCAAATGGTCTGCAGAGCTTTACTTAGTAAATTTTTTTCTGAAATATTATCAAACATGTTATCCATCTAATCTAGAAACATCTAATTTTAACTATAATTGCTTTTCATTAGTAACGAATGCGAGTTTCTGCTTCCCCAAACCGAATCGTTTGTATGCCATGTCAGGTATAATATTGTTTAATGCGTTGTTAATTTGCAACGTAAACAATAATTGATACTCCTTTTGGTGTAAATAACGGAAACTGTCTTCTACCAGCGTCTTCTAATTCAGCTATGCCAGAGGCATAATTGATTGGTGGGGAGACAACGTTTCTGTAACGACTGGTATTACATTTTGATATGTGGATTCACACTCAATTTCGGATTCCAACTCTAGCGTAATTATATCTCACAATATAGTAAGCTTTCTTCTTACTGTTAGAATCTAGGTTCTCGATAAAAATAAAGATACCAACTGAAGTCGAACAAATATAATTAATGAAATGGTGTGTTCAATTGTTTTAATTTTGTTGCATTCGCTCTTGCCGTTAAAGCTCATTGTCAGCATTGGCGGTGTGTCGCTGAAATGTTGGGGAAATCTTGTGAGGATAGGGTGTTTAAAGTCTGCAGATAGCTCACTGTATGTAGCCTCCCAGTCCTCTAAATCACATATTAATTTTGGAGTATTTACTATCTAAGTATATAAATTGAAACAAAAAGTTAAAAAAATCGCAATATTCAAACTTATTTAAACAGATACTTACGGCGTGCCATACACCAAGTTGCTCTCCGTAATAAAGCCATGATCCAAGACTTAGCGTGCAATTCTGAGAATCGAAAGGCCACAGCCTAAGATCTGAAGCACAATATGAAAGAACATGACTTGGTGGGGCCCATACGACATATCCCGATTCGTAGATGATCGCAAATCTAGTCCTCATGAATGGGTTGTCATTCCTTCTGTCAGCACTGGATAAAATATTTTTAAAAAATGTTAAAGTTCAAAGCATACTAAACAATGTACTTACTATATTTTCGAAATATGTTTGTTATCATTTGTAATATAAAATAACTACCGTATTTAAATTTAAAAGAACAATATTCAAACTACTATTCTACAACGTACAGTAATGCTGTACTAGTTTCAGTTTTCAAGTAAGCATAAACTTAGTCTCGGATTTCATTTCATATATTCATAACTTGGCTCCATGCATATAAGTCAGCTTCAGCTTATAAGTATACGACAATAATAAATTATTTAATCAACATCTGCAAGTTTCGTAAATATCTTAAATTTGATAAAATTGTTTTCTTTAGAAAAAAAGACACAAAAGTTAGACCATGATTAAGAGAAATTATCTAAGTTTATTGACCTATCAGAGGAGTACAGTGG
>JAGDQP010055777.1:0-13070 GCA_022664845.1 Lepisma saccharinum
CTTAGAGTAAGGAATCTCCTTTTTCCATACTCTAAGGTTAAATGGTAAAGGTATAAATTTTATAATACTGAACACAAATGAATTGATTGTAGGGTAACATTTTGTAATTAGTTCTCCCATCATTCTTTTATACTTTAAAAGTGATACGCACCACGGAGTAAGTCGCGTTTCACACCTAACTTGCGTTTAGTGTACTAACATAAGAAGATAATCGTCGTAAGGTGCCGCAGGTTTAATTTCAAACCTTATTGAGTTTACATTGAGGTATCTTGAGTTTACATTACTAAAACAATTTTGGTTAACGTTAAGCATGCTAAAATGCACCTCCTTTTATGTTCCCATTGACGGACCCGAGCAGAGCAGAAAGCCGAGAAGAGAAAACACAACGTCACTTCCGCTTTAGTCAGCCGCCATTTTAATTCCAGTGACCTGCGGTTAGACGCTAGTCTTTTATAGCACCTTTCATGAAGGTACCATTGAAGGTGCCTTTCCGGAAGTTCGGCCATTTAATTTACCCAGAAGACCCAGCGACACAGAAGGTATGTTACCGCCTGTTTCACCAAAATAAACCTAGATAAAAGTGTTACCACCCGAAGTACATTTAACATAGTAAATATTGGACAGTAATTTAACGAAAGAAAATAAATTGTATACATATTTTTTTTGTCTAGCGGCGAAATTGTGAAATAAATCCAACTAGTTTTTTTTTATAACATTTACATTTCACCGTACTAAATTAAATTCGATTTAATTTTAGTGCAGCTTATAGATTTCACACCTCTAAATCTGTAGTGATGAAATATTTCTATCCAGGGATTCAGTCAGTGTATTTAGTTTGGGGAAGTAAAGCAAAAATTGGAGAGAAGCAAGTTGAATTGTTCCAGATTTTATATAGAGTTTTTAATCTACATTATGCCACACACTTCCAGTAAAAATTAAGTTAGGGCCGTGTACTTGACAATTCGGGGGTTACATCACCATTGGGGGGATCTTACAAATTCCATGTTTCTATAATTCACTGTAGCATATCTATTTTATTATCACTTCATGTTCACCTGGCAATAACTAGGAGCCTTGATTATAAACTTCATTGCATTGCAGATTTTTGCATTATTATCTTAAAGAGGGTTTGAAGGAAATACTCAGGTTGTTCACCCTCGTATACTTCCTCAAGTCCCTACGCATAATAAGCGCCTGATATGTAGGTGTACAGAAAACGAAAAGTTAGAATGCAGTTATATACACACGCAAACTCTTGACTATTTTACTATACAGCGTATTTGAAGATTAGGACAAACAATAGCACAATGTAGAGTACAGTAAGTATACAATGTTTCGATAAGATAAAATGAATTGTATGGGCGGTAACAGCACTATGACTTACGCCCTTCCCAATACGGGGGAGCCCCTTATCTTTGTCACATCTAAACACAATGTTTCGAGTCATTCAAGGATGAAATAAAATTGAAAGGGCGAGAGAAAAACGAGGGACCATTTAGCATCTTGCGCATTGGGGGCAAGCCCATGCAGTCTTTTAAACGCCATTTACATCACGTCTACAGGAACATATCTAACCTGACTTTAACTAATCCCCTGCGCTCTCTCGAGATACTGTCAGTGTTTTCTTGTGGACGGTCATTCATAACACAAAGCAGTGTTCGATTTGCCGAAGGGATGTCGGGGATCTTCCCTAGTGCGTGAGTATTTTATCACCGGTTGTTGATTCCGAATATCATCACAACCAGGGATAAAATCTTTGTATTTCTACCTATTCAGGTACTATTTTGAAACTTACCAGCAACCACCAGCTTTAGGATCACCCCTTCGTAATTTATAGCAAATCGAACCCTGACACGGAATGTATTCATAAGTATTCCTCCGCATGCTACCATGTTTATTGGGTGTTGATCAACTCGAGTGCGTATTTAACGAAATAATTATATAGTTTTTCGTAATACTTTATGGATTGCTGGTTGTCACTAGATATTTATAAAATTGTCTGCGACAATTAGAGGTAAAGTAATAAGTGATGTAAAGCGTACACATTCTTCAATACCTAGCGGAAGATGCGGGCCATAAAGTAAAGTTTATCCAAGGAAGCTCTTATTTTTCTGTGGTATTAATGCTAGCGTGTTATTTCAAGCTTCGCAAGATAAATGCAAAATAGAGATTTACGTTTGTACTCAGTTTATAACACACAACGCGCCATTGTCATTTGATTTTCTTTCTCGGTAATTCAAAAATGTTGAAAGGTTATTTGGACCTTTGTACATAGTACACACGAAATATAAAGCCACGTTAGCATGCAAAATTTTTTTATCAGCTCGACGCGCAGGGCTGGGCAGCCATTTTGGCAACTTCCGGAGCACACTTGAAAACACTTCCTGTAGGAACAGTACACTCTCGCTTATCATGAACGATAAATAACAGCGAGAAGCGCTCAACCCGACAGCTACAGTTTGGTCTTGTGGTCAAGACGTTGGAAAGCTAATTTAAGGGTCCAAGGTTCAAACCCTGGCATCGACTTTTTACATTTTTTTAAAAAGAAAATTAAAAGTTTTTTCGTTTTATATGTAAATACACAAAAATAAATTTAATAAAAGTTGTGATTTACAAATTTAAAAGATGCCACTAAAAGCTGGGATGGATATAAACCCACCAGGGCAGGATGCACACCGAGCGAGAGCGAGGTGTGCAAGGGGGGGAGGGTGCGTCCGAAGGGAGCTGGGCGGCGTTAGCCGCGGGGGGGCGCAGCCCCCTGTTAGCGGTGGGCATACGCAAAGTACTGTTTACTCAAAAGTACTTTTTTTTAGGCAAAAGTTCTGTGCCGTACCGGAAGTGTTTCCAAGTGTGCTCCGGAAGTTGTCAAAATGGCTGCCCAGCCCTGCGCGCCGATCTGAAAAAAAATTCTTGCCGTTAGCATTACACATCAGTTTGTTTTAAACGCAACACACAGGGATGCATTGGTTTTTACATGTGAAGGAATGTTGCAGCTAGTAATTCCGCCAGAACCCCGATAGGGAGATGCTACCTCTCCAACTTTACAAAAGCATTAGATATTTTACGTTAAATAGAGCAATTCGTGAAAACCTAAATATACACTCACCAATTTGGGTTTCACATTCGTTCAAAAAGTTCTGGCGAACATAGCACGCAACATTCCAACCAAATGTATTTTTTGAAGTCATACTAATTTATTGTGCGTCCTGTAATTCTTACTATGGAGGAATAAATGTGTTTTGCGATTTTTTTTATATGTTTACAGTACTAATCGACGTATGGACATAATAACGGAAGTTAAGATATCTTCTCACATTTATCAACAGATGTCGCGCCTGTCGAAGGACGTACGAAACCATTTCTTTCAAGAGCAAGAAACGAAGGTACCTTTAATATTTCCTACCCGAAGGGAGTATGAGTTAGGAGATAGGAATTGATTCCAAACGCCCCTCTATCTTTTAACGCAAGGTTTTGAAAACGGTTTTCGCAAATCTGACAAGATAAAATATATACCTTTTTTTTATTATAAGTTATTTAAAATTAAAACAATTTATCTGCCCTGATTGCACACTTAAATTTGAAATACCGATAGAAATAACTGGACAAATCATGTAGTTCATTCAGTTACTGACAGAGGGAATTGATTGTCATTAGTAAATTAGTTGTTTTCTAACTTCTTGAAAAAGTCTCTCATTTGACATTTATTTATAACAGTTTTTGTTGACGGAGCCGCAATTGAGTTACATTATTTAAAGAAACAAATATGGCAATTTATTTTTAATACAATTGATCCTCATCTACGTCGTAAATAATTATGTCTTCATTAAATTAATCAAGTATTTAATTTGTCAGCAAATCCTAGAATTAAAAATTCCCCTTGGGTTACAAAATAATTCCCTTTTGGTGGAAAAACGAGGGAACTTTACAACTTGCTGGGATTTTTGAACTTACAATTTTTTCGACGCAAAATTTAATTTTATTGTATATTACCCTTGTTTGGCTATATATCAGGACAATATTTTTCACACAAATACGTTACGCAATTCTGCTTATCATTCCAAGTCGGTGAATTTATACGACGCTTCAATATAATTATTATTGAGAGAAGAAATCTCAGCTATAGACATGCGACAATCTTTATGTCCATAGCTGTATATTCAGGAGTCATTATATTGCAAAAATATCGTTTGTTATATGTAAATCTATTGTCTTATAGTTTTCCTAACGTTAATTACATCCATATTGTGAATCAATTCATGCTGGTGGGTGAGTACTCTTACGAGTTTGCCTTTGCAGTTCTTACTTTCTTTTCCTCTCTCTGTCTCACTGCATATATATATATATATATATATATATATATACACATACAGGGTGTAACAAAAGTCCCTTGTCATAGTGCAACTTGGTTATGAGTGCAGATACGAGAACATGTCAGAGGGAAAAGTGGCTGGAAATGATTGGTTTTCAATCTAAAGTAGTTGAATTTGAATCCTAAATCTCCTCCTGATCAGTGGAATTGAAGACAAAGATCTGGATAAACTTCGGGAGGTTATTCCTGACACCAAAACAAGCAACAACAAAGTCCTCTTGAGATTGTCGAATTCCGGTGGCTATAAGAGGTACAGGGTTGCCAACGTGGAATCCACAATCGACGTCTGACGATTGGAATTGACGAGAAAGACGTGGAACCCTTCGGCAGGTGATCTCTGAGATCATAACAGGCAAGAAATTCCTCTTGCATTGTGTTCGAATTCCTGTGCGTGTAAGAAATACAGGGTTGCCAATTGTGTGAGTCATTATCGAGTGTTACCCGAAATTAATTTATGGAAAATGCAGCAAATGACAAATGTACTCTGGTAACCTGATATCTACGGGAGGGGGACACGTGGCCAAGCATACAGTAGTGTCGCACAAGCAATGTTGCCACTCCAACATAAACGCATAGTTTGTTAACTGGAACATATACCTTTTATCGCATGAAAAGCTGTGGTATAAATAGTGAATTAAATTTAGCGAAAGTTGATTTGTCAGTGTTACCAACTGCGGTAGCTATAAAGCTCGAACATGGAGAAAGTACGGTGTCTGTATCGAGAAACGAACAAATGTAGCACAACACCAATACTGTAGAATTAAAGACTGCAGTGTAGGGAGTAAACAACAGAATACACAGCATGCATTGCGTAACGGGTGTGACAGAGGAGCTACTCAAAACGGTACAGTTGTGAATAGCGTAGAAAGAAAATGTCCCATATGATTTAATGTGGAAAACGTCACGTACATTGTTCCTATACCTCAACAATCCGGATGGTGTTTGTGTGGAATCGACAACTCGAACGTTTCCCGAGAGATACGAAAATACCACTTTTCGGGCTGCAACACTCCATAATAATCCTCCATACCCTCCAAACCATAGAAACGATGCTTGAATATGCTTTCTGTACCTTGGATGTGTCATTCTTATTCATAAGTATGCCACTAAACCCGGTATTGAAAATCGTGAAACTCTAAAACCCATAAGCATCGCATGCCAACGTGGGATTCGAGCCCACGCACCTATCCACTCCCCGTGGTAACGCGTTGTCACCGTTCGTACTTAGACACAACACTACGTAGTCATGGTACTTTATGTCATGTGTGTACCTGGTGTGACTGAGGGAAATACACTGAAATGCACTGTGTGATTCAGAAAACGCCTGAACTCTACCGTATCCGTGTGCATGAGGAAAGACACCTAAAATTCGTGACTGGGATAGTGAAAGTAAGGCAAAACATGGATACCTTCATCGGGATGGTCTTCGGTTTTGAACCTGCTCAGTCTCAGATACGTGCAATACAAAATAGGTGACTAATAGTTTAATAGCAATAACTTGTGTTGTTGCAGTAACATTTGTTCGTTTCTCGATACGGACACTGTACTTTCTCCATGTTCGAGCTTCATAGCTACCGCAGTTGGCAACACTGACAAATCAACTTTCGCTTAATTTAATTTACTACTTATACCACAGCTTTTCATGCGATAAAAGGTATATGTTCCAGTTAACAAACTATGTGTTTGTGTTGGAGTGACAACATTGCTGGTGCGACACTGCTGATGTGTGTTTGGTCACGTGTCCCCTCCCGTAGGTATCAGGTTACCAGCGTACATTTGTCATTTGCTGTCTTTTTCATAAATTATTTTGGGGCAAAACTCGATAATGCCTCACACAGTGGGCAACCCTGTACGCACACACACAGGAATTCGAACACAATGCAAGAGGAATTCCTTGCTTGTTATGATCTCAGAAATCACCTGCCGAAGGGTTCCACGTCTTTCTCGTCAATTCCAATCGTCAGACGTCGGAACCACGGAACCACCTACCGACGTTTGTCCACTGTACGACTGGTAACGTTGCATTTTTTGTTTTCATTGGGTGTTCCACCAGTGTGGAGCCCAAACGGCTGGTCCTATTTGGAAAATTCAACTATTTTAGATTGAAAACCGATCATTTCCAGTCACGTTATCCGCTGACATGTTTTCGTATCTGCACTCATAACCAAGTTGCACTATGACAAGGGACTTTTGTTACACCCTGTATATTATTGTTAGGACATGTCTGTTGTAGATTTTGTAAATTTGGCAACACCGAAAACGGTAATTGCGAGTGATCCTATGTTCCCTCTTACTTACGTTTCCCCCATCTCCTGTTCTCCTTGCAGTTTAAGTGACAATGACCAATTCCGTACCTTGCCCTTCCCTCGCCACTACGTCAAATCGGCTAAAAAGTGCATTGGATCCATTCCATGGTACGTTATTTTTTGCACATATAAATGCACAATCATATATAGCGCATATACATGAAATTCAAACTATTTTCTAACATACTGTATACCGTTACATGTCATTGCGATAAGCGAAAGCTGGCTTCTACCAGCTGTACGTTCAGCTGATATTACTCTTCCTTGCTATGAGATTTTCAGGAATGATGGACCAAATAAGAGGGGGAGGAGTTGCAATCCTAGTGGATGATAACGTCAAAGCTGAGGTCATTTCAAAATCTCCTGGCAATTACATGAAACAAACTGAATTCATTGTTCTAGAATTGACCGCCTGGTGCTTGTTTCAAAAATTTTGAGGATGAAATTGGTAACATAATTCATATAACATAACATATATGAACATGTTATAATTACGGGAGACCTTAACTACGATTTGCTTTTATTTAAACCAAACATAGAAAAGTTCGTAATACGATCTCGTCTTATAATCTTAGTATCTGTAAACTACAAGCAACGTATCACACACCTTCTTGTTACAGTTGGCTAGACTTAATATTAACAACACACCCAGAACGTGCTATCAAACATGGTCAGCTGAGTGCAAGTGGTATATCTTTGCATGATCTGATGTTTGGTGCTTATTTTCTCTTGTGAAAAAATATAAACCCAGAATAGTGACTTATTGAAAAACATAAATCTAGCAGCGCTAAATTATGAGGCGGCTAACATTGAATGGCATACGATAAACAATAACATAGACCTTAGTGACAGAATGAGTGCCCTAAATTTATTAATTCTTCAATTAGTTAATAAACATGCCCCTATCAGGAGAAGGCGAGTAACTAGACCACCATCACCATGGATTACACAAGACATATTTACATTGATGGCGGAAAGAAACTCTGCTCATAGAAAGTTTAAGAAAGAAAAACGAATGAACTCACAAGGGAACCTTATAAACAAAGTTCCGGGGATTTTCGCCGGACTGGTTCCAAAAGAGAGGGGATAAGGTAGGAAGTAAGAATGTGAGATTATTTTTTTTCGGGGCAGGAGTGTGAGAGGCAGGAGAATGGGTTAAGGGTGAACTGGTGTTTCGGTCCAGTAAAACTGCACCCGTTTTCTGTTGACAGCGTCTAATAAACGAAAGCAGAGAATGAAGTGTAACTTACCACGATTATAGGTAATGCTGTTCTACACTAGAAACGACTAGTTTGAAGCACCGTCAGTGTTGCCAGCTGTAGACATTCGCAGTGTTGCCAGAATATTAAAAGTCCGAAAATATCGGTGAAGGCAGGGACTTCCATTGGTCGAAGTGTTCGTCCTGAATGCATTTATTTCTCAAAACGACTTTGATCTGTGTGCAGGATCTGTTTGGGAACCAAATGTCGTTCGATGAACAAGGATTTCATTTTTCTGACGAATTCATCTGATTTCCGCGCAGAATTTTGAGGCGCAGGTCTTTGAGACTTTATGAGTAATTGATCGCGAGACGATCCTCTTCCTTTTCTTAAACTTGTAAATTCATGAATCTGATGCCTTGAAATTCAGTTTATCATCTGGATCAACCTGGTGTTTGATTTGCAATGCCCACTGTCTGATTGTTCTGTCGTGAATTATGGCATTGCGTGCAGACATTTCTTTGAAGTGCTCAGACACTCTGGTGTTTATAGTACTCATTTTCACGCGCGATGTCCTCGCGGTCGTTCATAATTCTGCAGCACGCCAATCGATTTGATCTTTGAAAACTTGGATCGAACAGATGCTAGAGATCTTCTCTTTCCTCCATCTGTGCTTGTCCAGTACTGGAATGTCCGTTCTTTGTATTCTTCTGACAGTTCGCTGACTCCTTTCTTCTTTCTTTCCAGTGACAGAACATACGATGAGCTACTGCCTTGAGATGGCGGTGTTTCTTCTTCATCCGACACTTTCGGCACATGTTGCGTTGATATGGCTTACGATGTCATGTCGATATCCTCATCACCATATTCACGATCAGTTGAGTCAACATCCAGGTCTGAAGCGTCCTCATATGTCAGAGGTTCATACCGCTCAACGATCACTCGTTCATCCAATAACTCGGCACATATCTGGTCGAACATTTCCCGATAAGCAATGGATGGTGCGTCATCAGGTGTGCCAAATTTCTGAACCAGCAGGTGAATGATCACTTTCGGATTCATCCTGAAACGACAAATAAAAGAAAACATTAGAATCCCTATAAAAATGAACAACAGGTTTATCAGCATTCCACAAGAATTGTAATATTTCATCCCATAAATATTTTTATAGACATAGAAAAGGAAGATGAAAGCAAGAAAGTAGGAAAGAACTTCGTTTTAGCGTACGTGTCCACTGAAAACGGAAAGAGAAGAGAGGAGAGCGAGTGCTTATAACAATGTACTCAACAGCATTTGATGACTAATTATCATATATTTTCAACTAATATCTTGATTTCAATTGTAATTCCCATCATTGCTGTTTTGTGTTATTTTGCTTTCTTTTTGTGCTTATTACAATAGTATTGGCGAAGTAGTACACAGCACTAGAATAAACTATACTTTGTCAGTAAATGACGTTGACTTCATCGTTATAGTCCCTGCATTCACCGATATTTTCGGGCTTTTAATATTCTGGCAACACTGCGAATGTCTACAGCTGGCAACACTGACAGTGCTTCACACTAGTCGTTTCTAGTATAGAAGAGCATTACCTATAATCATGGTAAGTTACACTTCATTCTCTGCTTTCGTTTATGAGAAACTGTCAAAAGAAAACGGGTACATTTTTACTGGACCGAAACACCAGTTCACCCTTAACCCATTCTCCTGCCCTGAAAAAAATAATCTCACATTCTGACTTCCTACCCTGTCCCCTCTCTTTTAGAACCAGTCCGACGATAATCCCCGGAGCTTGGTTCGTAAGGTTCCCTTGTCAGACAATACAAGTATTAGTTTTGAACGTTATCGATCTCTTAGGAACCGCTGTAATCAGGTTGTCAGGAATGCCAAGAAACGTTTTGCATCTAACCTGCTTAATGTAAGTGGTAACCCTCGGGTGCTCTGGTATAAATTAAAAACGCTGGGGGTGGGGCAAAAATTAGATATTGACCCTACTCAATACTGTTCATTAGATTATTTAAACCGTCATTTCACTGAGGTCCCATTTATTGATAGAATTGTTAAAACTCAAACTATTAATTCAACTTTGGGGCGCCAGGTGGATGGTTACAAATTTTACTTCACGCTGGTTAGTCCAAGCCAGGTGGCAAGGGCTATTCTGAAAATCAAGTCGAATGCAGAAGGTGCTGATCAGATCTCAGCTAAATTTTTGAAACTAATCCTTCCTCATATGCAGACCTATGTTACTTACATCTTTAATAGTTCAATCACTGATGGAAGTTTTCCATTAATTTGGAAACTAGCTATGGTTCGCCCCCTTCCTAAAACTAGCAGTGTGACTTCGGCAACCGACTTCCGTCCAATTAGCATTCTTCCGGTTTTATCGAAAGCACTGGAATATATTGTTAAAGATCAGATCCACAGCTATCTTACAAACAACAAACTATTAGAACCTCTTCAGTCAGGTTTTAGATCTGACCACACTATTAATACTGCACTGGTACACGTAACAGAAGATTTTCGTTGGGTCATGGACCATAGACAAGCTACAATCCTAGTACTGTTGGATTATAGCAAAGCTTTTCAATCTGTCGACTACGATATACTGATGGCTAAACTGAAAGCTTTTTTTAACTTTTCTGAATAAGCCGTATTGTGGATTCGCTCCTACCTGGTTAATCGTGAACAATTTGTTATGTCTCATAATAAATCCTCCTCTGTAACCCTAATCTCATGCGGTGTTCCTCAAGGCAGTGTTTTAGGTCCTCTTTTGATTGCTCCCTAGTCAATGACATATCTGATGCCTTAACGTACTGCCGTTATCATCTCTATGCCGATGACCTTCAAATTTATATCTCAACCTCGCCATCGGAGTTGCATCAAGCAATAAATAAAGTAAACCATTATTTAGATAGTTTAGTGAGATGGTCACTAAGACATGGCATGAGCATCAACCCAATAAAATCCCAAGCTACGCTCTTAGCTTCTAAGCATATTCGTGGCAATATTGACTGTAAAACATTACCCCCTTTAATTATAGATAACACCCCAATATTGTTCCAGCGCACAGTCAAAGATCTGGGTTTAATACTGGATCATAACTTACCCTGGATATATCATGTTAACTACATAAGTAGCAAAGCTTTTGCATCTTTGTATTCATTACGTCACATAAAAATATTATTACCAATGCCGGTTCGAATATCTCTCTCTATGATGTTGGTACTATCACACCTGGACTATGGGGATGTAGTTTACTCTGACCTTACGAATGAGCTAGCTAGACGACTGCAACATGTCAAAAATACTTACGTTCGTTTCATCTTTGACCTGAGATACTTTGATCATCTTTCGCCTTACTTTAATAAATTAGGATGGCTCCGCTTACATGATCGCCGTAAGTCCCATAAATTTATGCTCCTCTCCGATACAAAGTGCTCTAAAACAATGATCCTGTCTATTTGCTCTCACGCTTCCAGCAATTATCCGCTTTTCATAAATTTAACACAAGATCTCGCAAAACTACCTTTCTTTCAATTCCGCGGCATAAATGAAACTTTTTTCCCAAATCTTTCACAGTCTCCTCTTGTAATCTTTGGAACAGTCTTCCTCACTCAATCAGGAACATGGATTCTCTGACAATGTACCGGAAAAGTGTTGAGACAATGTTTAATAATTAGATGTCTCACCAAGCAATGAATCGAGCAAAGTTTGCTTCATGTTTTTTTCTTTTATCTCTTATTATTCTTATAACAATTGGAAAAGTTTTGAGAAACTGTTTAATAATTAGATGCTCCACCAGGCTATGAATTGAACAAGGTTTGTTTCAGGATTTTATATACAACATTAGAACTACATCTTTTTTCCCCTCCTATTACTATTATATTACAATGATATTATAAAGTAGAGAACTGCGATATACAGATGCTTATCAGAATAATGGAAACACCTGTAGTTGGCAACACGTCAGATGTATGGGTTGGCAGTGGTGTCGTGGCGACCGCAGCGCCGGACTGCTGGTGGTGGTGTGTTAGGTCGGTCTCCATACTACGTCAGGCGTCGTGGAACTGGAGTGTGCAGTGGCTGCAGCAGACGGAGGTAGTGTAAAATGGGAGACCTCTCAGAGTTTCAAAGAGGGCAAATTGTTGGTGCGCGGTTATGTGGAGTGAGTGTGACGGCAGTGGCTAGTGTGTTAGGTGTGTCGCCAGGGACAGTGTCGAAGGTGATGACGGCCTACACAACACACGGGAAAACCACATCGGGGAAGCGGAACAGTGGGCGGAAGAAAAGCATCAGTGACAGGGCACGCCGGGTATTAAAGCGCATTGTCACGCGGAACCGTCGTGCCACTGCGGCGCAAGTGACGGAGGAACTCAATCAGCACCTCCCCCAACCTGTTTCGACAATCACAGTCCGCCGCGAATTACATGACATGAACTTACGGGGTCGTGTTGCACGGGCCAAACCTCTCATCAGGGACCAGAACGCTTTAGCACGCCGCAAATGGTGCCGCGACCATGCAACTTGGACCGTTGACGACTGGAAACGTGTGGTATGGTCGGATGAGTCACCATTCACCCTATTCCAAACCACGGGCCGTGTTTATGTGTGGAGAACGCCCAAAGAAGCGTATGATCTGCAGTGTCTCCGCCCAACTGTGAAACATGGCGGCGGCACGGTGATGCTGTGGGCCGCAATATCATGGTTTTCATTGGGTCCTGTGGTCACACTTCGCGGACGCATCACTGCCAACGATTATGTCGCAATTTTAGGAGACCACTTGCATCCTATGGTCCGGATGTTGTTCCCGGACAATGACGCCATATTCCAGGATGATAATGCACCCATTCACACAGCTGGAGTTGTTGCAGCGTGGTTTGAGGAACATCGGGATGAAGTTCAACACCTCCCCTGGCCCGCCCAATCCCCAGATCTCAACATAATTGAACATCTGTGGTCCATCTTGGAAACACGACTCCGGCGACGATTTCCACCTCCATCCTCTCTCACAGAACTGGCCGATGCCCTGCACGAGGAATGGTGTAATATTCCACTTGCTACCATTCACGACCTCTATGCCTCCATCCCACGTCGCATCAAGGCTGTTCTGAAGGCGAAAGGTGGCCCGACACCATATTAATCTGGTAAGTTGCACTTTCGTTCAGGTGTTTCCATTATTCTGATAAGCATCTGTAT